>JAILXH010220986.1:11849-22195 GCA_023558415.1 Piaractus mesopotamicus
GATGGCTTTGTGGAGTTTTTTCATGTTCCGGATCCTGAGTCAAAAATGAGGAGCGCATTAATGGCCTTAATTACTGCGGCAGGTGTTGGAGCAGGACTTGTCTATTTGACAAGATAAGTTCAGTGGACCTTGTGAACGAACTGTGGACTTTTTTTTGTTTTTTCTCAAAAAAGCTTTATGAGAAGACTGGACTTATCAAGAAGACACTTGCAAAAGCAAAAATATTTTTGGTTACATAAGTGGCTTACGCTCTTGTCATACTTTTTATGAGAATACAGAATTTATTTTTATATTAAAATCTTTATTAGAAACACTCCTTAATCAAAAAACCCTTTTGCTGTACTCATTCATAATGTCTGACTTTAAAGAGGATTATTTGCATTCAAACTCTAATATATACAAATCATCATCTTTGTTGGAAAACTAAATTTGTAAATGAGCTGATGATTAACTTGCTTTTCAGATGAAGCTCAAAATGTGGACCACATAATTTATGTCCTACCAGTCTGCTGCACAAGTGTTCAATTACACAAGTGCACAATGTGAGATAATGACTTGGCAAATGATTGTCTCTGATAGATTGGTCCCTGCTCCTGCACAAAAAGGAGCTGAGAAATAAGCTCAAGGAGTTTACATGTGGCTTAAATTATTTCTGTTCATTAACTCAGTGCTTGTCTGAGGTTGTTTAGAATAGAAAAGTAGATAAATAGCATAAATGTTTAGACTTTTCCCATTGTACACACACTTTGGTGCTTTTTTTCTAATTTAGTTGTTGATCAGATGTGATATTCACCAAATTGACTACGTTTTCACCCTTGTAAAAAATGTATTTGTAGAAAGGGCAGATAATCCAATAAACACATCTGTCCCTAAAATGATTTATACTATACCTTCTGGAATTATATGAAAGGCCTTTTTTGTCTTCTGAACACTTTATGTGCCACTTCAGAATTAGTAAGAATTATAGTTTATTGCATCAGGTGTGTACTGAACGCCCAAAGTTGCTCAGAGACCTCTATTAGATTTTGTGTGAATAACTATGACTCAATATGAGCTATAATCTGGTTCCCAGCTGACAGATTCCCAAGGGGAAACTACTAAAGGACAAAAATATAGTGATTAATTATAAAAGTTGTTGAAGTCACCAACCTCTTAAAGAGGGATTTGATAAGAGTGATCTTTCAAGTTTATTCATTAAAATTGTTTTCAAGGTAGGAAGAAATTGCAGACTCTGTTTCTTGTGGCTTAGAAACATTTGGACTGGGAGAGCAGTCTTACAGAAAATAACTCGTGCCCCTATCCCAAACAAAATGATATTGGTGTTCCTGTGTCATGTTGATTCACATTCTGATCAAGGAATGCTAAGCTATCATTACTTCCTGGCAAACACGCACACTGGGGCTTTAGGACCCTTGCTACCCTCCAGCTTTCTCTAGTGACCACAAACTGTAACCTTGGGGACAGTGCTAGCCTGCTACTGTAGTTCATTCAGCCTTAGTGTTTCTTTTTAAGCTCAAAACACATGTGTCTGGTACAATTGACCTAAAAGTTGTTTTACACATTTTAAACCCTACTGCTAACATTAGTATGTTGATGTTTATTGTAGCATTTGGGTCAGTATGCCTCAATCCTTAGAGTAAATATGTGTTAGGTACGAAGGTGCTGCTACCTTTGGACTTACTTTTGGATTATTTGTTAATAGCGTATGCTGTGAAGTACATCAAAGCCGGTCAAATTTCAACATTGGGCAATTTAGTACTTTTTCATCTCTTTTGAGGGAGAATGGTTTTTGGTCCTGTTATTGCTGTGAGAAGGTTAAGAAAGCATTCAAAATGCTTAAACAATGGCTTTCTACAGTCATAAGACACAGAAAACCTGTGGCTTTACCGCCTGATACACCACTCAAATTGAATGAACAACATTTCCTACTGAAATGCTGATTTTAGAATTTTCTGTTTTTCCAATTCGGCCAATTCTGATCAGGATGTGGTTTATTTAGTTAGATCAGGAAAAAAATAACTATGGTGAAAAGATATTTTTCAGTGTATAAGCATGCTTACACAGATTTAAAGTTGAAAAATTAGGTTTTAACTTTAAAGAGTTTGAACCGGATCTATTCACTGTATGCTAACTTAAGTGAGGTCTGAATTGACTGATGCACGTCATGTTTTAATTGCTGACAGTTCAGACCAAGGCCTATTACTCATGAAGATGCCGGAAATATCACCTTTTTTTGCATATGCAAGTCAGTACCTGTATGGTAAAAGGTCATCACTTTGGGTGTGCCTTGATAATAATAATTATAATAATCTTATCGGTTTGGCACGTGAAAACCCTACAGAAATTTAAATACCATTCTCACACCAGCCATGATGTCAGATTTCTTCTATACTTTTGCAGCAAACTATTTAATGTCTTTTATATGTGTTCTGTTCACCTAAAATGGCCAAATGTTTTGATAGTTTAAATAAAAATCATAGTGGTTTGTTAATGCTGTTCCTTGTTTGTAATATTTTGGATGTAATTTACTAGCTGTAAAACGTCTACAAAAACATAATTGTCACTTATTTTCTCTTAATTTGTAATGGAGAACTCATTCTACACTGAGAAACTTGGAGGTGGAAAACTGGCCCATGGAGTCGTTGCTGAGATCTCCCACAGGTAGAACAGTCCCAGGCTGAGACCTCACTGTGCAGAGTGTTTTTGTTTGTTCAGATGTGCTCTGTCTCTGGTTACAGGCCCATCCATGGGGTCTAAAGGGGATTACCTGAAACACATGGCACACATAGGGCTTTACCTGCTGCCTGCACCAGCACCTGCTGTGGTTACCTGAGCCAGATAACACATGTTTAATAAGCAATGTGGAACACAGGTGACTAATCTACTGTGCTACTCTAAATTACACAGTATGTGGATGATATACCTGAACCTGATGTTTGAAATACTTTCATTTACAAGTCAAATTTAGAGTTATTCCTCTATACCCACATTTTGTTTAGACATTAATCAGGAATGGATACCATAAAAATTATATATATTCTATAAAAGTTTATCACAGCAGGCCTTGGGTCTTTTTTTTTACCAAATGAATCAGCTGTCTTCTGTATTCCTTCCTTGTCTCTGCTCACTACTGAGGGTCTGGGAGATGCAATATGAGATTATATCCTCCTGTCTGGTTTCTGCTTTCGCATGTCTACATACTTTTTATTCCAGTCATTGAGTTATTGCACGTGTTTTGAGACCATTCGGTAATACTGAGCCACATGCCTGAAATTCTGACGTTGCTCAATAGCTCAATGACTTGCATGCACGTGAGGGGGAAAAAGTTTAAGAAATCACACTGGGATCTGTGGTCGTCTTTTTCCTCCATGTTTATACTCCATGTTAACCATTTTAACTAGGCATCTGAGCACCTGCCAGTTGATCATTTTGGCTTTCTCTGTCTCTCAGTAAGGATCACATGCTAGCTTTCACAGAACTGTGTAAGTTGGGAGTAACCCAGAGTCTTATTTCATTCCTTGTTTCAGAGACGTCCACGTCAGCAGATACTGTAAGAGATACTATCGCCAGCAGTTGATTAGACACTGTTATCAGTGTGGGAGTTGCTTTGTGATGCTGAAAAGCTGCACTTTAACCCCAAGAAAGCAGATGGAACATGCTGAAACTCTGAGACATTATAAAAAAATAAACATAAGTTTATCTCATAGCTAAGGCAGTAGCAGCAGCCATACTGGAGCCTCAATGTTGTCTGTATGTTCATTTAAATGGATAAAAGTATGTCATACAGTTGGTGGTGGGTAGTAATTAGTTGATGGATTTGCTTGAATACTCTCCAATTATATTTTACTTCTACTCAAGTATATGTGTGAGGAATCTACTTTTCATGTAGTTACATTTTGGTCATTAACATGTAGTTTCTGATTCATTTTCTGTGCTTAATTTCATTCTGTTTTGCTAGTGACAGCATTTACACTGCTTTGTGATCTCCACCTCTGACCTTTGAGGTTTATTATTTTATTTTAGACCAAAAGTACACTGAAAAGAATTGAGCCTAACAAATTTCAGTTCAAGGTGTATTGAGAAACTCTACTTTTTGCTCTTCAGTGGCATGTAAATAATGCCAAAGGAAAGTTATTAGTGATCTGGGCCAGATTTTTTTCATTGTATGGGTAACTATCTAAAGGGTACCAGACTCATACCATAGGGAAAAGAATTTGATAAGTTTGTAGATACACTATATGTCCAAAACTTTATCCAAACTTTAGGGTTTTAATAGAGACTTTGTCTCCCTTTTGCTGCAGTAACAGCCTCTACTCTTATGGGAAGGCTTTACACATGATGGAAGATTGCTGTGAGGATTTGACTGCATTCAGCCACAAGATCATCCCAAAGGTATTGGATGGAGCACTATCACTCCAGAGAATGCAGGTTCACTACTCAACAGTGCTGGGGGGTTCTGGGCCCTTCTAGTCGATACTTGACATTGGTCAGGATGACCTTAGGCTCATATACAGCTGTTCTAGAGTGTCCCATTATTTTGGCAATGCTTTTCCCAAGAGATTATACAAGCTGTGTGTGTGCAGCTGAATGCCTGTGTTAGCAGTGGGCGCACCTTAAAGTAACCAAATTCAATAATTAGAGGGATCGTCTGGTTACTTTTGGACATATAATGTACTTGGCACAGGGAGAGCATTCCTCTTGAGCAAGTGAGCTACTAACTGAATGTCTTGTCTATGATGTCAGTCTGTCAGCACTAAGGTAACTATGCACAGTATAAGACTCCTACTAACTATAACCAAAAGGCACTAGACCACATTTGTCAGGCTCCAGTCCTCATGAGCCAAAACACTGCAGAATTCAGTACACTGCCTCAGTAAACACGCCTGATTCAGCTCATTAGCTAATTACCAAGGCCTTCATGAATTACTGAATTAGATGGGGGTAAACGCTGATCTCTGCAGCACTTTGGCCTGGAAGGTCTCCAGTTTGACATGCCTGCACTACACCTTGGTAAAGTAAAAACCAAGGTCATTTATTCTAATGCTGAAGACCTGTACCTAGAGACATAACTGTTTACAGCTATTGTTAATAACTATTATGTGTTGTTGAAGATAATGAATGTCTTGACTCTTCACACCTTTCTTGCTACAGTTGTTTTAGTACCTAGACAGTAATTCAAGATTGAATGTCTGCCTAAAGAAGTAATGATAGGATTACAATTTTAACATCACTTGTTGTTTATTTCTGTACTGTACCAATTATGTATTTTCAGTGTGCTGATAAAGTCTTTAATCTTTGTATTCTCTTGTTTGTTGAGAAATAGTACTTTGAACAGTAGACCCTATACCACTGCATTGAATGATTCTGGTGATTGACAACTTGCAGGTCCAGGCATGTTTAGGAAGAGAATGTGGGTGTGATGTTTAGTCTGTTAACTGCGTTAACATGAGCAAGGGTCATTTGGTCATGACACCAACGGACAATCCCCCCTCCTCACTCCCCTCCACCAACATCACTTGTCAAAACACCTCATTGGCCTGACCTGTAACTTGAATGCACAGGGGAATTAACTTTACAGCCCCAATCAGGATTTTCTGAAATATTGCTATGGCTGTCAGTACTAGGAGGGGTGGGTAGGTCTTGTTCTAAAGTCTGATTGGCTGGGACAGGTGCAATGTTTAAGGTAGAATCATTTTGATTTGCTCCAAAATAAGTTTTTTGTTTATCTTTTTGTTATCTTATTTTACAAATTCTGTAATAATGCTAACTTCTGCTAGCTATGTTTTAGAATGCTATGTGGTAAACTTTTCTAGGAACAAACACCAGGCATTTGAAGCTTGTAATGGATTTTTAGGTGTTTTTTAGGTTTTTTTTTTTTTTTTACTTTAAATGTTGGTTTTATAGACTCTTTCAGTAAAGATTTGAACTTAAATCTTGACCTTAAGTTTCTACATATTACTGAAAGAGCATATTAGCTATCACTTGATCTGATCAGCCTATTGTTATTTTCTGTCCATGTTTGTTGACAAAAAGTGCAATTCTATTGCGAAATATTGTTTTGTAAGCTTGCTATCGCATTAGGTAATGGTACGCATTAACATTTTAAGTGTGTAAGTATGACTGTTAGCTACTGGTTATGCAAAAGCATGATATTAGAAAGTAAAGGGAACATGTCCCCCCAGTAATTTGCACCTGTGGCTGTCACAAAGGAACATAGGTCCTCATTGCATACCACCCTCTACACCCTCTATGCACCATGTCATTTTTTTGCCTCTCAAAGGAGTTTCAGATCATTTCGATCACCTAGGAAGGGACCTTTCTCAAAAGTAATGCTACAGTGTGGGGTTATCATTTCTTTAGTCCTGCTTTCCAATATTATGACCAGCCATTACGGTATCTGAAATATACTGTGTTGCATACAAGATATAAGAATACATTTTAGACTTTAGAAGTTGTTTCTTTGTTTTTCAGTGGGTGCTTTCATTTGTTTTACTGTTTGTTTTATTGGCTGAAGAACAACATTTTCAACCAGTGGAGTTTACAGATAAGTAATCTACATCAAGGTTAGCAGAGTTCTTAACTGACAGTCTGCTAATGCTTTCAGTAGTGCTATTGTGCAAGCCTCTCTACACTGGAAGTGTTTTTGTAGTCTATAGGAAATAGAGCACCTTGTAATGCAATCTCTCATCATTGTGTCTTCACCTTTGATGGGGTTTTATGCCCGCTACTCTACCAGGGTCAGAATTGACGCCTTTGATCACCTTAGCATTAGGAGCCAGCGAACTATGAGGGTACTATCACATTAAAGGGTGTGTGGCTTTGCTGTTTGGGTGGCATTGCTATTTTTACCTGTAAAGGCTTGATGAAAACACTGTGTCATCTGAGAATCTGGGTATGTAGTAGTTGGGGGTTGAGGTCACATAGTGGTTGGTATATACAAAAACAACACTGATGAGCTCACACAGCCCTGGGTGGCAACAACGATATAGTGTAGTCTGTTTGCAAGGAAAGCGCAACCTTTTCTTACTGAAATTATGATAGAAGTACAACCCCATTTCCAAAAAAGTTGGAACGCTGTGCAAAATGTAAATAAAAACAAAATTCAATGATGTGCAAATCATTTAAACCCTATATTTCTTTGAAAATAGTACAAAGACAACACATCAAATGTTGCAACTGAGAAATTTTATTCTTTTTTGAAACATATATGCCCATTTTGAATTTGTTGTCAACAACATGTTCCAAAAAAGTTTGGACGACGACATGTTTACCATGGTGTTTCATCACCCCTTCTTTTAACAACACTCTGTAAGTGTTTGGGAACTGAGGAGACCAATTGCTATGTTTTGTTTTCCCATTTTTGCTTAACATAGGATTTCAGCTGCTCATCAGTTCGGGGTCTCCTTTGACAGGTCTTGTCTGCAGGCAGACCAGTTTAGTGCCCAGACTCTTTTAATACAGAGCCATGGTGCTGTAATACATGCAGAATGTGGTTTGACATTGTCTTGTTGAAATAAGCAAGACTTTCCTTGAAAAAGATGTTTGGATGGCAGCAAATACTGGTTTTTGCCTTTTCCCTTGCATACAGAGATTTCTCCAGACTCTCAGAATCTTTTAATGATATTATGTACTGTAGATGATGAAAAGCAAAAGTTCTTTGCTATTTTAAGTTGAGAAACGTTATTCTTGAATTGTTGCACTATTTGATCGTGCAGTCTTTCATAGAGTGGTGAACCCCTCCTCATCTTTACTTCTGAAAGACTCAACCTCTCTGGGATGCTCTTTTTGTACCCAGTCATGTTACTGACCTGTTGCCAATTAACCACCTGTTGTTTTTTTTAGCATTACACAACTTTACCAGCCTTTTTTGAAACATGTTGCTGGCATCACATTCAAAATATGCAAATATTTTTCAAAAAACAATGAAATTTCTCAGTTTCATCATTTGATATGTTATCTTTGAAGCATTTTCAGTGAAATATAGGGTTTAAATGATTTGCACATCATTGCATTTTGTTTTTATTTACATTTCTCACAGCGTCCCAACTTTTTTGGAAATGGGGTTGTACAACACTGTGCAAAAGTACAGATTTTTTTTTTCAGGATATATTTTTGGGGAAATTAAATCCCTTTGCATTAGGAATGGGAAAGTTAAAGGCAAATAAGAAAGAAAGATATTATGAAACAAGCCTTAATAAATGATTAAAAGATACAGAGAAATTGGGACTCCTAACAACCATGCAAGACCTATTAGACCACCCCTGTCTAACAGTATTTAGTAGCGCTTCACTTGATCCCTGCTACATAACACTGACACAACAATACCATAAACATGTTATAGTAGATGTCATTATGCTGTCATGAGTCATCATGTCAGATTATGTCCAGTAATATAAAGATGCCATGTTACCGTTACTGTAAATTGTCATGACAGATGTCATAGTTTTTGATGTCATGACAGCTAACTACAGTACATTTGGCAAAAATGTAAAACAAAAAAAGGACGTAAGCTCTCATGACATTAAATAGTATGGCATCGGTCATGATGTTGTAACGTGACACTGCTATATGACTGAACAAAATTTGTCACGACAAATCATGACAGCACATGACATTTGCCATGACAAGTGATGATCAAGTAAAGCATTACTCAGTACTTAAAGCTTTCATCTATGAGAGATCAGACACTATGAGTCTGAAAGGATGTAGCTGTCAAGATGTTACTAAGAAAAGGAAACAGACAAAAAAAAAGAAAATTGGCAAATCAGTCTTCTAAGATTGAACTTTAGAGGTGTGGAACAATAACCATGCAGATTTCTTTGGAAAACTGAAAGCAAGTCTCCTGAAAAGAACGGAAGCCATATTACAGGCAAAGAGTGGATACACTAATTACTGAAAAATTTGATATTATATTTAGACGTTGAGGCTTCTGAGAAGTTGTGTCAGATATAAGTTTTCTGCTTTTTGTCCTGACACTGAAACACAAATAATTTGTTCTTAATGGACATTTTGACAGGAAAAATACTAAATGAAGGGTGGCTTCTGACTTATGCATAGTACTGTATCTGAAATGTTTATGCACACATCAGCTGTTCCATAGATCTAGGCTAACAAATAAAACTGTCCCACCATAATTACATGGCTCTTTAGTCCAAACAATGGTTAAAAGCTCTTTATTTAATAGTGAGATCAGACATGATGATGTGCTACGTGCACTTGGGTTTGTGACGTCATTCATTGCTAAAGCTTCCGCTCAAAGTTTGTGGCAAGGTCTGCATTGTAGAGGTAGAGATGACCACATTATGAAATTGAGTAACGTTCAGGATATATAATTTACATAATATTTTAGAGGCTGAATGAGTTTAAGCTAGGTTTCCTATGTTGTAGCAGTGAAGCATGTTTGAGGTTACTAATGACTTGCTGTAGATTGACAGGATAATAGCAACGCTCTGTATCATTAAGCATGGCATCAGATTCCATGCCTGCAATAATTAAGTACTGCTTGTTAGGTTTTGTGTGTGAATGGGTGCGTGTGTATGTGCATGTGGGGGGTTGATGTTTACTTAGAAAACTGGGTCAAACAGACGCTATCTCTCTGTCTACCCCTCTACAGATTCAGAGATAGGGGCTCTGTTTGTTAACACAGACAAAGCAATGGGTACAGTCAACTCCAGAATTATTGATGTCCTTCAAGAAACAGTCAAATAAAATAACAAATGCCTATTATGATTTAAATGATCCTCAGACATGTTTGTTGAAATTGCTTACCATTTATGTAGTAGAAATCAGTCCTACAAGTGTATTGTTTTATTTTAATAATAGTGTATTTATTTTAAAAACATATGGGAGTAAGCTGTAGGAACAGAGATGATTGTGGTGCAGTTACTTGCTTATTGTTCTCTGTTTAACTGTCGTTTCTGCTCTTTTCAGGTCATCTTGCAACTGTTTTCGAGTAACTGCTAGCTTCTCCCTTAACTTCCTTATCATTAGTCTGAGAGCACAGTGTGAACTTTCTACTTGAATATTATTGAGCCATTTGTACTGACCAGGATGTTTAAGGGCCATGCTTTGGATAATCTATCTGAAAACTTTACAAAGCTCTTTCACCTTCACCATGATTGTGACTAGTTGCCTATAATAGAGGTCTGCACTCACTCTAGTTTTTAGAGTTTTGCATGGGGGCAGGCAGGCGACCAGCCCACAGGACCAGGTGGGAACAGGACGAAGCACACATATAGAGAAATCCCCTCAAATTAATGAGTAGCCTAAATAAAGTCGAATGATCACTATATATATATATATATATATATATATATATATATATATATATATATATATATATATAT
>JAILXH010221201.1:0-15194 GCA_023558415.1 Piaractus mesopotamicus
TTTTTTGTTTTGTTTGTTTTTTTGGCTTCTATAAATTAGCTCTTATTTTTGCATCCTCATGCTAAAAGTTAGGTGTGGTTTTGTGTATGGTTTTGTTTTTTGTACAGTATCACTGTATTATAATGAATTTGAGCATTGTTTTTACCTCCATGTACAACTTGGGCACAGCGATGTTATTGATTTGTTGTCTGGAGAGTATGGTCTAATTGTTAGAATTTTCCCATTCCACCTTAAATGGTGCAGCAGTGATTATGACAACATCCAAAAATTCCAAGCACTGTTAAAGGACGCGCCACGCAGCATGAGCCATTACTACATAAAACTAAATCCATTTTGAGACCACAGAAAGCCACAAGTGGCTTGAAATTTACACGGAGAAAGGCAGCCAGGTAAACAGACAGATGATCAAGGTCTTTCAGGTAAACAGATAGATGATCAAGGCAAGTTACCTCAGCTAACGTTACTGTCCAAGCCTTATTCAGTTTATTTCTTTCAGCTCAAAAACAGACAGTCTGTTGTAGAGGTAGTCACGGATGCCAAGTGTGATGAGTGATGCTGAAAACTTTTTCATTCAATTTGTACAACCCCAATTCCAAAAAAGTTTGGACGCTGTGTGAAATGTAAATAAATGTAAATAAAAACAATGATTTGCAAATCTCATAGACCCATATTTTATTCACAATAGAACATAAGAACACATATCAGATGTTGAAAGTGAGACATTTTACCCTTTCATGAAAAATATTAGCTCATTTAGAACTTGATGGCAGCAACACATCTCAAAAAAGTTGGGACAGGGCCATGTCTACCATTGTGTAGCATCCCCTCTTCTTTTTTTTTGGATTTTTACCAAGTTTTCTCCCCAGTTTAGTTGTTTCCAATTCCACCCGCTAGTTAGGACTCCCCCAATCACACGATATTACCAACGCTAGGAGGGTGAAGGCTAGCACAGGCTTCCTCCGAGACATGTGAAGCCAGCCACCGCATCTTTTCGAACTGCCGCTCACACAACGTCATTGGACAGCTGAACGCGCTCGGAGAAAAGCGCCAACCACCAGATCTGCTATGTCAGCTAACAGACACCTGCGCTGACTAGCATCGTGTTGAGTGATGGGGGGCCATCCTACCCACCCAGAGAGAGCGAGGCCAATTGTGCTCTCTTGGACTCCCGGCTACGGATGGCTGTAGCATCAGCAGGGATCGGACTCGTGATCTCATGATGATAGAGCCAGCACTTAGACGGTTGCACCACTCGGGAGCCCCAAATAGCAGTATTTTAATAAATGTATTGTATGAAAACTTGCCTTCTATTCAGACAGTGTACTCTTATAAAGTCTTTTCTATTTCCAGGATTAAAAAATTTTGCAGATAAAACATAATCCATAATTATGAACATGAAGATCTACAACCTATAGTTTCATGAAGTGGACATTTTCAAGAAGTGGCAATGTTAAATACTACCTGGTAATTATACTGTACTTCACTAAAGGTAGATGTAAAATCATGAGTTGTTATTTGGTCGGACTTTTATAAATAAGATATAAATAGCTGGGTGATTTGACAACTCTGGTAGAGGGACACTGGCCCCTCACTGGGCCATCTGTGAGCAAGGCTGATGAACAGTGCTGCCAGGCCATTTTTACTCAGGCCGTCTTGGACTGACAGCAAAATTTGTCTTACCCATCAGTGTAATATATGTTGCCAGTGAACATGCAACATTGTGTTCAAATAAGGCTGTCATGATTATACAAAAATCCACGCATAAGAGTACATGTCATACATACATCAAAACAGTTTTCAGGCAAATATGATGTTTTTTTTTTGTACAGTTCTGTACAAAGGTGATGTTAGCCATTTCGCTGATTGAGGCACACAAAAGTGAAAAATAATATTTACAAAGGTAAATTAAGGAGGTTTTTTTTGTGGAAGTGATGATGGTAGTGCAAATGGCAGTCATAGCACAAGTTTACTGCTATAGCGATTGTTGTGTGAATGTCATTACAGCCTTTAGGGCCTAATTTCTGGACGTCTAGCTGTGAGTTTAAAAAAAGTCAGCTTCTCCATTGAAAGACCTTTCTGGATTAGGGCTGGGCTAGGGGTGTAACGATTTACAAAATTCCTAACTCAATTTGATACTGTTACGGGATGGCGGGGAGGCGGACCCAAGTGCAGAAATGGAAACAGAGAAAAAGAGGGATAAATGAGTTTATTGGGTCACTGGATTGTGAATTTGAAACATTCAGATGAGGTGACCCAAAGCCAGGATCGAACCGCCGATGTACTGATCGGCGCTCCGTGACGTTTCCGCTGCACCACTGAGGAGCACAGGTGACTATGAGCAAAACACCTCAAGGAAGGGGGGAGTTGAGTCAGATATTAAAACAGGCAGATTATACTGACGGTACTGGCCAGCCAACTTTTTTTTTGTTACTCAACATATATGGACAGTTGCACCACCTGACATTTTTAGACATTTGGAAGCAAAAAGAAACTAAAATGAATTTTATGTGGGTGCATTGAAAATTGTTCTACATAAAAGAGGTATTTTTGAATAATTTGATATACGTCATGTATTTATTCAATTATTTTTTGTGGAAAATAATAGACCTGACCCACAGTGTGCATGTCATGTCAATGACCCAGATATAGATGGGTTTCTGTTTGCCCCCTTCTGCTCACCACTCATTAATTCATGCTTTAGGACAGCAGTTGTCAGTGACTTCATGAGACTTACTTAATGTCACTAACTTGCAGTATGATCCAAGAAAAACTTATCAAATGCATGTTAAATCTTGTGAATCATTCCTCATGGCTACATAAAATGCCAGTTGGTTGCTTTTTCTCCCTCAACAGTAGTGTTGACAGTGGTGAAATTTCCTAGCCAACGTTAACTCACTTGCATTCCAAAAATTTGAAAGATACAGTACATGATTCAGTCAAGCATTCCTCAAATTAACCAATGAACAAATTCGGCCATTTGATCTGAAAACTATATATGAATGATGTGTGTGTCTATCTGGGATGGAAAAACAGCAACGCTTATATTGTTATTGTATATTATAGTGCATTTCCATCCACAAAATTAAGTTTGGTCCTTGCACTTTAGTAATGAATGGCTGGTCAGTAGAATACAGTGTTCAGGATCAGGTCTTGTTTATAGGGCTTTTTGTCAAGAAGACCAGCATATTCAGTTTTTCTAGCATTAATGTTGAATATGCAAGACTGACAGTTAATAGTTTTGATTGTGTTATGTGCACATGGGTATTTCCTTGCTTTTGATTGGTCGAACTCACACAGACAGTCCACTGACTTGTTGTCCTAAAATTGAATATAGCCTTAAGAGAACCACTGTGCAAAAACCAACCAGGTTACTTTGCAGTTAATCTTGTAACTGCGTTTCTTCCACCCCAAACCCTCTTTTTATGCATAGTGCTTTTCACATATGTTTCGATAATGTTTGGCTCCAAGTCTGACTTGTAGATGGCTTTTCTGTCATCATTAAACATGCGCATGCAAATAATAGGCAATTTCTGATTGCTGTTTTAATGCAATAATAATATTGTTAATCAATACTGTCATCATTACAATAATATAGAAAATGGACAAACGTGCTGAAGAATTCTAACTTCAGGATATCTGCTAATATTGTATTATAGCTATGCATTGTACATTTGTCCATTTCTATAGATAACAGTACGTCGTACAGTGTCAGAAATAGGGGTGCAGCAATTAATCGACTTAGTCGACTAAAACCGAGGATAAATTAGTTGGCAACTAATTTAATAGTCAATTAGTTGGTGACATTACCATGCATGTTTATCACGCTAACTAGGAATGTTTTGACATTACCGCTTGCTGGAGAGTTAGCCAAAGTGCGATGGCAGCCTCAAGAACAAAAAGTGTGGGAGCAAATATCCACGATGACCCTGTTCACATTCCAAATAATGTTTACTGTTTTAAACATTGCACCATTGTCTTAACGTCGAGGCCACCAGCGAACATGGGACAACGTCTGCAAACAGTTTTCTGTTTGCCTTGAGTTCTCCACTAACATTTGCCACCTCTCGCAAACAGTTTCAGGAGGTAGTTCTCCGTGAACACAGGGTAGCTGGAGGGTTGCTGTTGAAATGGAATGTTTACACAAAATTGTTTAAATTTAACTGCTCATAGAAAACAAGTTTGCCACAAACGTTTACCACTGCTTGACAAATTTAAACGGAACTCATGTCTATGGCTGGAGATGGAGTGTTGCTTATACATAAACATACATAGATGCCGTGTTGGGTTCAGCCAGGCACGTCAACGACACCGCCATTTTGGGCCATCAACATCGCTGCTGTCCTGTGTTCAGTAGCATTACAGAGCAGCAGTTTAAGAAAGGTATTGTTATTAATTAAAGGTAATTATACTATTTCAAGAATATTGCACTCAGAAAGTGGGATAGTGTTATATAACAGGAACGTAGCGCATCCACACTCATGTTTGTGTGATGTTTATTGTTTGTGTGATGTTAATGACGTTTTGTTGCATTTTATTGCTGCTGCTTTACACATCCTTGATTTAAAATTTTGACAGGAATAATCTATAGTTTTAATTTGTCTTTGGTATTAGCAGGATAGTTCATTCAATGTTAATTAGCAAATGCATAAAACAACCTATAGCTAAAATTAAATGTTGATGGCTACATTAGAGTTATTTGGTAATTGAGCGGTTCATAATCTGAATAATCGATTTTGTTTCAATTATTGATTATTCGTGTCAATAATGAATAGATTATTCGACTATCAAAATAGTCATTTGTTGCAGCCCTAGTCAGAAACCACAAGTCTAAGCCAAACTGTTCCTTTAAGCACTGTCACTCTCAACTGACTGAAAAGATTGAAAGATTTGTTGCGGTGTTTGCCTCCCAATGATCTTAAACTGGATATGAGGTTTGAAAACTCTTAAAAGAAGCTGCAGCATCAGGCTGAGGAGGTACACATGGAGTCTTTGGGCATATAGTGAACAACCAGTATACAAACAGCCAGCCCACAGTCTTTCTACTTCTTTATCTTTAGAGATAGAGAATGAATTCCAACAGCATTTTCCACTCCCACACAGCTATGACTCTTCCAGTAAAAGTCATGCTATCCAGATTGTGCTCATCATATGATTTATTTTAATATATATGTATTTTTGCTACTTTGATGTCTCCAGCTCTGGAGTGACTCATGAAACTAGTGGCTAGTGTGGCTGCATACTGGAACACTGATGGTGCTGCTTTGCTGATCATCTTCTCTGAAATCAAGTGTTATATTTTTCCCCTTCTTTTATTTCATAGCTGTCATGACGGGGGTGGGAGCAGAAGATGACATCCCACTTGGTGAGAGGAAAACTGTCACAGACTTCTGCTATCTCCTAGATAAGTCCAAGCAGCTTTTCAACGGCTTGAGGTCAGTCTCTTCTTTATGTCAGTGACTTAAGGTGTAGCTCTCTTTTCTACTCAAATTTCTTCTGGCCAAATGAGGCTTTAACTGCTGCAACTAATTATTGTTTCTTTAATTGATTAATCTGTGAGAACTTTATTCAGACCTGAGTGACCAAATATGGCTTGACAAAATTCTGTCTAAACCCAGCCTGACCAAAATTGAATTGAATTGAGAGAACCATATCAAGCCCAACAAAATTAAAACCAAATTAAAAAAGTTATGCAATAAATTGACAAATCGAACAATTGTACCTTCTGCACTTACCTCTTATCATTCGAAGTTCTGTATATGCAACAAGTGATTTTTTCTTTCTTTGGTGGTGCAACAAAACAGTAGAGGCTATATTCGCCAATAGGTGAATGCATCCTGTAGTGTATTGTATGTAATCTGTCAGAATCACTTTATTTATCAAATGAGTATTACATGACATTAAAATAATGGTTTAACAAAAAGTCAACTTTCCTTAATGATTTTTTTTTTTTGTTTTGTTTTTTGTATCATTGGCTGTATCATTCCTGGGCGGCACGGTGGCGCAGTGGGTAGTGCTGTTGCCTCACAGCAAGAATGGCCTGGGTTTGAGTCCCGGCCGGGTGACCAGGGTCATTTCTGTGTGGAGTTTGCATGTTCTCCCCGTGTCTGTGTGGGTTTTCTCCAGGTACTCCGGTTTCCTCCCACAGTCCAAAGACATGCAGTCAGGCCAATTGGACATGCTAAATTGCCCCTAGGTATGAGTGAATGTGTCTGTCTGCCCTGTGATGGACTGGCGACCTGTCCAGGGTGTATCCTGCCTTCCGCCAAATGAGAGCTGGGATAGGCTCCAGCACCCTACCGTGACCCAGAAGGATAAGTGGTTTAGATGGTGTGTGTGTATCATTCCTTTAAAGAGTGGTTTTGTTTTAAGTAAATGATCCATCCTTTTTTCCATAATTAATGTCAGCAAACTGTCCCTAAACTTAACTGAGGATCAGTTAGCCTCTCTTTTTCTGTCTCTCTCACTCTTTATCTCTCTCTCACTCTGGTGTTAAATCTCGTTGGAAATCTCATGTAGTTTCTCTTTTCGTGTTTAGAGAAGTCCTCTTTTAGTCTAATTAGTGGTCCATGCTATTGGACCCTATTGCTTTTGCTAGGATTGAAATTGTTTGAATTTTTCTTCTTTTTCTCCTGGGAAAAGATGTTTACGTTATACCATAAATCATACAGACACCAAACTTGGAGGGTACGTGTAGTTTGTGTGCATCTAGCCAACAGTTAGAGACCCCAGTTGGTCTGATGGTGGTACCATTTTTACGTTTTGGTCAATATCTCCTGAACCATGAGACATACAGTCAAAGTTCTTTTTTCCTTTGAATCCTTGGATAATTCCACAAAAGCACCTCACTTTCAGGGTCTGTGTTTAGCTCTGCCCCCAAAATTTGCAAAATATAAAAAAAACAGCTTTTTAAACTAGTCTGAGATTTTTCATGATATCCTCTCAATAAAGGTGTTAGAATGTTCACAAGAGTTTGTAGGTCACACATTATAAAATAAAATTAGAATTTTTATAAATAATATGGCCTCTATGTGCAGATTAAGCCCTTCAGGGTGGAGCTTAGTTTGCAAAAACTGGAAATAGATTGACTTGACCTCAAACAATTCTCACAAAACTTTAGAGCTGTGTATGTCACGTGACTTTAAGAAACTTGTCCAGTTTGGTGTCACTTAGTGATGGAGCTAAAAAGTTTGCATGCATCTTTGAGGTACTCTATAAATGGCTGATTAATAACTTAATCATGTGACAAATATGGCTACAATCAGCTTTCAGCAGCGTTTTGACTTGCTTAACATGGCCAATCATAACTTGAATGGTATGTACTTGTAGGCATTCTCTAACATGCTATGAACTTTGACATCAGTTGACCATTCAGGGGGCGCTATTCATAAAAAAGCATATATCCTATTGGTTTTGTCTTATGGGAATGAAATTAAATTCTTGTGGTGCAGTGCACTGAGACTGACAATATTCCAGTCTTTTAGAAAACTTGTTTTTCTGCAATTGTACAAAATTTGAAAAATCCATTTAATAAAATGGTCTTTCAGTTTTCATGATATTATCTCTAAATTTATCTACAAACAATCTGTGGAGTCTGAAAGTAAACAATTATCAACAAAACTTTTTTGCACCTTATGGCTGCAGCACGTGAATGAAGTGTGCCCTGTGTTTTTCTGACTCAAGGGACTATAGTTACATCAAGGAATATCCAATTGTGATCAAACTTGATGTAGATGTTGAGCAAAAAAAAACTGAAAACAGTTGCTAATTTAAGGCCACTTTTGGCTCATTGTGTAAAGTGTTGGCCTTCAAAACTGAAGATGTGAAGATGTCAGCTGTCATTGAGAAATGTCAGCAGTCTCAAGGTTGTGAACTGCATATTATAAAAGTATATCTGTTGGTCCAAGCACTAAGCAGATGTTTAGCTACACCCTCCAAATTTGCATGATAATTGGTAAAATATGTAAAACCAACTTTTTTGAACTAGTCTGAGACTTTTCTTGATATCTCCACAATACACACACACACACATCTTCAAAGGCACTTATCCTTCTGGGTTCTCCACAATATAGGTATTGAAATGTTTACATCTGTCTGTAGGTCAAGAATAAACAAAATGTAATATTTATAAACAATATGGCCACCATGAGACGATTAATCCCTTCAGGGTGGGGCTTGCTTCAAAAGAAACGCTACAGATTGGGATCACTGACCAATTCTCTTGAAACTTAAAAGTCTTGTCCCCCACATGATTTTGAGGAAGCCCTCCAAGGCTGACACCGTTTATTCAATGGGGGTGCTATAATATTCAGAAAACCTTTTCAGCAACTGCTTGTACAGTTGAGCTAAAACTTTGCATGCTATCAGCTTCTTTTTAAGTGAGGTTAGTATGGCCAACATTGTCCTATATGCTTTCAAAAGGCTGGGCTTGGCATTGGCCAGCCATTGTGAAAATTGAATGTTGTGTCCACATAGGCACTCTCTAATAACATATTTAAATTTGACCATAATTGGCCAACAGGTGGTGCTATTCATTCAACATAAAAAAAAAAAAGTCATGTTAAATTTATCTTGGTTAAAAATAAACTAAACCCGCCTGTCATTGGACTGAAATATGGAGACTATCCAATAATAACCAATGACTGCTGTTAGAGGCCTATTAGAGTAACAACAAGAAATAGATCAACAAAAATCAGTCCTTGTTGCCAGTGAAAACCAGTGACTATTTTTAGGAGCAAATTACAGTGGGAAGAAAAAACAAAAAACATGAATGTCAATGACTGCTGTTGGAAGCCTGCAGTGATGATCTGTTAGTATGAAAATAAGAAAAGCTCAGAGTAGTCTGAGACGGGGAAGCAATGTATATGATTAAATAGTTTGTGAGGCAGTTGAAGCAGTGTCTGTTATTAAATATTTTTAATAAATAGTTTAAATCTGTGCTGCAGCAGTATCACCAGGAGAGTCAGTCTAATGCAGGTGAGGCACAACATTCCTTGATGGTTAAATTAGTTCAGAAGGCAGATGAGCAAGGGCACCCAATCAAGGCAGATGAAGCAACAGCATCAGACTGCGCAGGATGGTTGGTTGTTCAGCTCGGCAAAGAGGCACACAGTTTTAATAGGAGTGACTGAGTACAGTACAAGACATTTTTTAGTTTGGCAATATTATGAAGATAAAGGAAAGCTCTTCTAGTAATATTGTTTATATGTGTATTGAAGGGCAGATGAGGATTGATCATGACACCAAGATTTTTACAGATCTACCGGGTGCAACTGAGAAGTTATTAAGATTAAGTGTTAATTTGGAGAGTTTGTTTCCAGCAGCTTTTGGACCAATAAGAAGAACCTCTGTTTTGTCAGAGTAGAGTAGGAGGAAGTTACTTGACATCCAATCTCTTGTGTCTTTTACACAGTTCTCAATCTTATTAAGTTGGAATTTATCATCTAGTTTGGCTGTGTATACAACTGTATGGCATCAGTGTTGCAGTGGAAATTTATGCCATGTTTATTGATGACTGTACCCAGTGGTAGCATGTATAATGTAAATAATAGAGATCCTTAAACAGAGCCTTGTGGAACATCAGCGAACACTTTTGTAAGAACAGATGATTTGCTGTTTACATCCACAAACTGATAGCAATCAGTCAGGTAAGATATGAACCAGGAAAGAGCTATTCCTGTTACTCCTACAAGGTTTTCTAGTCTATCTAGTAAGATAGAGTGGTCTGTCACATCAAATGCTGAACTAAGATCAAGCAGAACCAGCAAAGATATGTGTCCTTGGTCAGAGAATAACAAGAGATCGTTTACAATATTCACTAGTGCTGTCTCTGTACTGTGATGAGCCCCAAAACCAGATGGAAATTTTTCATGTATGTGATTCCTATGCAAGTATGAAATTAGTTGTTGTGCCACAGCTTTTTCCAAATCTTTGATATAAGTGGAAGTTTTGTGATAGGTCTATAAATTGATAGCTCGCAGGGATAAAGATTACACTACTTAATTCGAGGTTAAATTACTGCTGGATTAAGCATTTTTTGGTGTATAGCCAAAGTTAAGAGAGAAGTTTGTTATTAATAGAAGAGGCTTGGTTATTACTGGCAACATTGCTCATAGCTCAGTTTGTTGAAGTAAGGTAAAGGATTCCAAGCTCTCTGCGGTAGTTACAGTGTACTCAAGATCTGGATTAGCTTTGTAGGACATCAAGTTTATAGCAGGTTAACTGTGCGTCTTAATTTTTTGCCTGATTATTTACATTTTATTATTGAAAAAAAATCATGAAATCATTGCTGCCTTAGGCCGGTGGTGTCTGGAGTTCTGTAGCTGTTTCATTTTTAATTATTTTCGAAATGTGCTAAATAATAATCTAGAATTATTATTATTATTATTATTATTATTATTATTACTTTCAATCAAAAATGAGTGATAGGTTGACTATGCTGTAGTAAGTGCCCTTCTAGAGTCGTTAAGTTTGTCTTTCCAGGCAGATTGGAACACTTCTAGTTTAGTCAGGCACCATTTACACTCACACTTACACACTTAAAGTTTGAGTATCATCACTGTACCATGGGGCAAGCCTTTTCTGCCTTATTCTTTTACTTTTTAGTGAAGCCACATTATCTAGAGTAGAACGAAAAGTATCCTCTAAGCATTAGGTCATAATATTTAATTTGGTAGGTTCAGACAGACAGCTGATAGAGCTGAGATTCTGATAAAGCTACTAGCTGTGGAGGATGTTACAGTACACTTAACAGGATAGCGTGGCAAAGGACAAATATTACGATTAAAACAAATCTCATGTTAGATTAGGTAATGATCTGAGACTGCTGTGCTCTAGAGGAAAATGGCTAAATGATCTATGTTTACACCAAAGGGCAAAATTAAGTCAGTTGTGGTTGCAATAATGAGTGGGCCCCTTTATATTTTGAGTGAAACCAACAGAGTTTAAGAGAGATACAAATGCCTTACTTGGTGGATCCTGTGGTTTGTCAAGGTGGATATTAAAATCTCTGACAATTATTACTTAATTTGAGTGCGTTATTAAACTTGATCAAAAGTTTGCAAATTCCTGTAAGAACTCAGAATAGGGCCTTGGTGGTTTATAGAGAATAATTAGTGAAAATTAATTCTCATTTGTGACCTGATCATTTGTATTAAGAAAGAGAATTTGTAGCCTGCTTTCTAAATAGTTCGTAAAGCATTTGTATAAATGGTTGCTATGCCGCCACCTCTGCCGCTTAAACGAGGGCTGTGTACGTAATTGTAACCTGTGGGTGTAGCTTCATTTAGAGCGAAGTATTCTTCAGGTCTAATCCACGTTTCTTTGAGGCACAGAGCATCAAAATCATGATCAGTAATCAGTTCATTTACAACAACGGCCTTAGATGTAAGAGATTTTACGTTCAGCAGTGCTAGTTGTAGAATATTAGCTTCTAAAATAACAACACTGCAGTGAGCTGCCTGAGTTTCATTCCCCATCAGGGATAATGGACAGACCTGTATAAACCTTAGTGGATGTAACACTTAAGGATCTTGGCTTGCCATTTGTGGCTATTTGAGGTTTTTTTTGCTTCAGGGAAATGTGACCCAAATTCATATTGTAAAAATAATAATTTATCATGATTGATGCATGAATGCTCCTCTATATCATTCCCTCACAGTAAGTAAGTAAGTAAGTAAGTAAGTAAGTGAGTAAGTAAATTTTATTTGTGTAACATATTTAAAACCAAAGTGCATTACAATAAAACACAAAAAGGATTCCCACCTTCCGAACACCACTACCATACATTCACACAACAGTGTACAGACCTCAGTCCACAGTTCAATGACTGCTGAATGCTAATCGATAAAAATTAAGTTTTAAGTTTTGTGTTTTAAGTTTTGTTTTAAAAACAGTCACAGATGAAGCATGCCTGATGTCACTTGGAAGACCATTCCACAGTCTTGGTGCAGCGACAGCAAAAGCATGATCCCCTTTTTGTTTAAGACGAGACCATGGAACAATTAAAAGTGATTGAGACGCAGATCTTAAAGATCTTGAGGGCACATATATACAAAGCATGTCCTCAACATATGCAGGTGCCTGACCATTCAAAGCTTTACAAACCATCAATGCCATTTTATATTGGATTCTGTAATGCACTGGGAGTCAGTGTAAGGATGCTAAAACTGGAGTAATGTGCTCTCTTTTCTTCGTACCAGTTAACATTCTGACTGCAGCATTTTGTAAACTAGTTGTAAACGAGCAAGAGATGCTTCATTAATTCCAAAATATAGTGCATTACAGTAATCCAATCTAGATGTCACAAAGGCATGAATGACTTTTTCCAAATCTGAAGTGTTAAGAAATGATTTTAACCTGGAGACTGTCCTAAGGTGGAAGAAACTGGCCTTGACCACTGCATTTATTTGCTTATCAAATTTTAAATCAGTATCAAAAATGACCCTAAGGTTTTTAACTTGTGTTTTTATAAAAGGGGTTAAAGAACCCAGATTTTCTTTCAAGCTCTTGGTTACTGTGGGGGGACCAAACAAAATAACCTCTGTTTTCACAGATCAGTTCTTCCTTGTCATCTGTTCTATTAATAGAGCTTTATAGTATGTCAGGGCTGCAGGCTGTTTCTTTCTCTCTTTCTCTGTTGCAGACTTGTTCTGTCCCTCCCCATCCCTGTTTGAAAGCCAAGAATTATTGAAAACATACTCAACAAAACACTTAAAAAAAGTGACAAAAAATTATGATCGCTTTGATTCTCATGGAACTTACACCACTATGCTACACTGTAAAATGTGGCTGCCATTGGCTATTCGGATGTCAGCAGATATTTGGCAGGTTTAACATTGGCCAATTGTCATGAAATGTGAATATGTCCTCGTAAACTACTACTCTATTTAATATAACCAGTTGACCTTGGTCGAGGGGGTTGTTATTCGTGTTTCCAAACAAAAAAAAAAAAGCAAGCGTTTATCTTATGTAATTATCTTGTGAACAAAAATTTAGGTTGATATCATGGTCCAATAAATGTACAAATTTTGCCAATAAATGTATTTTCAAAAACTTCCAGAATTTTTTTTTTTTCAAAACTAGTCCTTTTCATCAGTTTATCTTAAAATTGGTCTTGTAACAATGATTTAGGGAATTAGGGATCATCCAGTTGTGACCAAACATGTGTCAAAAATGTAGGGACAGGGGCAGCAAAGTTTTTAGCATTACAAAGTGTAAGGCTAAAAAGAACACCTGGTGTAATATCTCAAAACTAATTAGCTTAATTCCCAACAAATTGATAATATGATTGGTACAAAAAGAGCATCCCAGAGAGGCTGTGTCTTTCAGAAATAAGGAATGGGTGAGGTTCACTTTGTGAAAGACTGCACAAGCAAGTGGTGCAACAATTCAAGAATAACAATTCTCATTGTTAAGTACCAACGAACTTGGGGACTTTGTCATCTATAATACATAATATCGTTAAAAGATTCAGAGAATCCAGAGAGATCTCTGTGTACAAGGGACAGGGTCGAAAACCAAAATCAGATTGCCATAATCTTCGGGCCTTCAGGTGGTACTGCATTAAATGCAAGCACAATTCTGTATTGAAGATCACCGCATTGCCTCAATAACACTTCCGAAAACCATTGTCTGTGAACACAGTTTGTCGTTGCATCCAAAAATGTAGGTTAAAAGCTCTAACATGCAAAGAAGAAACCATGTATAAACAGGATCCAGAAACACTGCCATCTTATCTGGGCTTGAACTCATTTAAGATGGACTGAGGAAAAGTGGAAAAGTGTCCTTTGGTCCAATAAATCAAAATTTGATATTATTTTAGGAAATCATGGATGATACATGCTCCAGGCTAAAGAGGAGTTGTACCCTCTGGCTTGTTTGAGCGCACAGTTCAAAAGCCAGCATCTGTGATGGTATGCAGGGTGCACTAGTGACTTGCACATCTGTGAAGGCACCATTATTGCAGAACAATATTTACAGGTTTTGCAGCAACATATGCTGCCATCCAGACAACATGTTTTTAAGAGAAGGCCTTGCATTTTTCAGAAAGACAATGCTAACACGCTTCTGCTCGTATTACAACTGCATGGTTCTGTAGTAAAAAAGACTGGGTGCTAAACTGGCCTGCTTGTAGTAGACCTGTTACCCATTGAAAACATTTGCTGCATTATGAAATGAAAAATACAACAAAGAAGACACGGAACTGTTGAGCAGCTGAAATCCTATGTCAAGCAAGAATGGGAAAACATTTCACTTTTAAAACTACAGCAATTGATCTCCTCAGTTCCCAAAAGCTTACAGAGTGTGGTTAGGGTTAGCATCTGTGAATGTGCATGCAGAAGCCCGAGCTGCAGTGGGAACAAAATGGACAAGCTTACTGCACTGACTAAAGGCCATAAGGGGGATACAAACATTGTAGCTGAAACTTCAATCTCTGTGGCCACGCTGGACAGTTTTCACATCATGCGCAAATAGGAAAACAAAAGATACTAAGAGGAGAGAGAAGCTTGCTCTTTATGTAAATAGTAAATGGTAAAACCCGATACACATAACCGTTAAAGCACAGGTTTGCAACTCAAATGTCGATCTCTTGAATGTTGGACTGTGAACCTCCTTCAATTTCCTACCAGAAATACATAGGTGTTTGATGATGCTTTGATATACATGCTCCATGGAGCTAACTCTTGCCTCTTCGATTAAGAAAGAAGTTCAGCACTATGCAGGTTGATGCTGCTGCAGTTTCCTGAGTAATAGACCATCTGACCAACAGGCCAGAACTGTGTATCTGTGGGGAGCAGCACTGGACCACTATAGGGAACTCTCTGGTCTCTTTTCCTCTTCACCCTTCATGACACCTGCAGAGGTTTTCTGATGATTTTTTTTATTGTAAGATGTATTCACAATGAAGATAATGAAGAGCACAGGAGGCTGGTGGACCACTTTGTCTTGTTGTGTTGGGAAAACCTGCAGCTTGACATCAGGAAGACTGAGGAACTGGCAGTAGATTTACAAAGTGTTAGAGGGCCTGTGAAACCTTGTATGTCCAAAATAATAACTTTACAGGAGAAGGAAAAAAACCTACTTTACTTTTAATGTTAGTCAAAGGAACCAGACTTTTTTCTAAGTCATTCTGGGCTGCTTCTTTTGGTCCATTCATCAAGAAATTTACACACAATGTAAAGAGCAACAGCTTGTAT
>JAILXH010221201.1:23697-34703 GCA_023558415.1 Piaractus mesopotamicus
CAATATTGTATTTATAGTACAAAAATAAAAATCCTTTAAAGGGGCATCCTTCCCTACTGCCATGGCAAGATGTTCCCCTACCGGGGTAAGAAGCTTTCCTTCTCCTTATTGTTGCATTCTTCAAAAATTGTTTTACCGTGAAATGCACTAAATTTCAGATTTTACTCTAAAATTAAGGGCAATTTAGTCAGTTTGCTTTGTAGTTAAATAATTTCTAATAATTTTACACAAATCAATTAATTAAATAATAATAATAATAATAATAATAATAATGGTCCATGTGTATGGTAAAGCAAATGAAACAGCTGCAATAATTTTACTCCCAATGGTTAAAGTGAGGTAAATCCTCAAACATCAGAGGTGTCTGTTTAATACATCATTTTATAGCATCTGTAAAATATATCTCTGTAGTTTCCTTACATTAGTATATATATAATCATTTTCAGTAACCATGAAATTTACCCTTCTTTTTGTGTCTCTTTACTCAGGTAAAGTTCAGTGAGTTGACCATCGATATGTTCCGCATGCTCCAGGCCCTCGAGAGGGAACCTTTGAACCTGGCCACACAAACCACCACCAAACCAGGGACACTTGTAAGAGAAGACTCTTACACCCTCCCTGTCTCTCTCACTGTTGAGTGTTTATTTTTCCTCCTTTTTCTAGGCATAAATTTTGCCCTTTTTCGCTCTCTTAGGCTTTTGTCTTTCTCTCTTTTTGCAGGAGCCCAGTGAAAAGCCAGCCAAAAGGGAGAACCCTCACAAGTATCTCCTGTATAAACCCACCTTCAGCCAGCTCTACACCTTCCTGTCTGCTTCCTTCAAGGTTGGGCCTTCACACATCACCTCAGTCTCTTTCTATTCTGAAAAGAGTCACATGTTCAACCATCAAGTCACCACCATCAGTTAAGCTTGAGCAATAAAATGGTACCAATAAAATCAAACAGGTTTTTGATATATGAAACATGTTTGAGGTATGTTTGATAAAATAATTGGCATTCTGTTTCTCAATCTGGCATTAGCAGTAAAAGCTTAAACAGTTACTACTTAGGTACACTAGATGGATATGTGTGTCTTTCACTCTGCTAGACAGGGAAGGAGAAGTAGGCTAGCCACTAGCGATGTAATATTTCATTTATTTTCTTAATGAATCATTTATATTTATTCATTCCTCCTGATGCAACAGCTCTGATTGTAAAAACAAAAAAATAGCAAATTGTTTACATTGGTCAAAAATCTATTTTAAATGCTATAAATGTAATAAATCACAATTTATTAACAGAATAAATATTTATAAATGAAAAATAATTTTTCATTCAACTTCAATGTCTTAGGGCATGTAAGTGACACAGGCAGCAATCTCAACAAGCTAACCATGGACAGAAGAAACAGAGAGAGAGAGATTTGTAAAACACCACCCAGGCAATAATATAACTCATGAAATAAATAACTCATGCAACAGCTATCTTTTTTGCTTTGAGTTCATTTTATCAGGCTGTGACAAGCACACACTTTGATCACATGCCAGTCACTCCATCTATTTTATTTACGATATTTCTCAAAAGACTTGAATATCTAAATTTGCTGAATCATATCACTGAATTGAATTGTTGTTTAGTGTATTCAGTCAAATTGTTCTTAATTTACAGAAATCGCTTTTAAATCTAATTGCAAACCAATCAGCTGTGAATATAAATGATTCACTGTCATCTCAAAGATTCACATCACTACAAGCCATTCGTTCACAACAGCACAAAACAGTGGTACAGTTAGGAGAGCTATCTAACAAGCTATGAGAATGAAGAAAATGTCTCAGCAAGGAGGAGATAAAAAAAGACAATCCAGGTTTTGCAAATTAAATGTAAAGGTTTGGTAAGAGTGCCACATACTCAAAATGTTATTTTATTTATTAATTATTATTAGTTATGTTATTTATTTATTATAATTATTTTATTTTATACTTACTTGCTTTAGTGCAAATAATTATTCAGTGGTGTGGGGAAAAAATTATATTGTCCCATATCCCAGCCCTAATCTAAGAGCTATCTGGTGACTGTAGCGTGTAACTGTGTTCTAATTTTGGGCCGGTTGCCTTGACTGCTGGCTCATTTGCATTGGCACGTGTACGGACCAGCATGGCACGCTAGAAAGGTGTTACTGTGTTACTAGTTTCTCTCTCTTGGAGAATAGCACCTCCCCACAAGTGGGAAAAGCAGAGAGTAGTTCCATGCATATGTGACTACCATATTTCTTTTCTTTCTGTGATAACTACAAGTTGCATATTTGCACACAATTCATGGATGACCTCTGACGGCGCTGCCTCTTTATGTTTTTTTTTTTGTTGTTTTTTGGGGTTTTTTTATAGAACAAATAATCTACAGAGAGCTTTTCGCTCTCTGTCATTACTGCTTTGTCCTTGAAGTCAACTAATTAGACTTGATGTAACTACAAAGACTTGCTTTGTCTACTTTGATGTGCTTGGTACATAACTGGATTGTTCATTGTAAATTAGGCCCATTTTGCTAAGCCTTTTGTGGTATTGTTATAAGAACAATATTCTAATTTATTTTGTGTTGTGTTATTTATCTGTAAGCAGCATAGCAGTACAGTTGGCATAGATGGCTTAACTTTGGATTTTACTTCAACTACTAAAAATACTAAAAATGTTTGGATTGTGGAGGTTAGTGCTACTGCCTCCTACCAGACCTTGGAGGGGTGAAACATGGATGATGTTGATGATGTTATTCAACATATGGTTGGCTCTGTCCTACTAGAGCTGTCAAAGTGCAGTGGTAGACATATATTGGTCTTTTGCCATGTTCATAGGCAAAAAATCTATATTTTCTATAGCAGCTCTTCTGTTCCAGGTATTGGTCTCACTACATCAGACTTCTAAGCTGTATGTTTAGGCATGCTCCATGAAGTGGTAGACCACTAATCTTCTGGCATCCTCCATTTTCACTTAAATAGGAATGGGTATTTTAACTAGTTTTATATTTAAACACATTTTCAACAAATATTATTTAAATGTCCCAATGAGGAAATTTTTTATTATTCAGTATGGGTATAACAATATCAATGGAGCTTTGAAAAATGCAATTGTGTGAAGGGGAAAAAAAGGTAGTGAGGCTTATGCTATGCATGCAACTATGTTCAAATGACTGGGCTTTCTCTCTGATGTTTCATAAGTTATAGGCATAGTTATTTTGGGGGCTTATTTGTAAGATGGCTGGCTCAGCAGGCATTGAAAAAGTTTTGACAATTTGAGAACTTAAAAGACAAATAAAATTCTAAGTCTGAGACAGAGCTCAAACAGAATAGTTTTCATTGTGTTTTCACAAAATATCAACAAAACGAAGTGAATTGAACAGTTCATCATTATTTGAAATAATGTATACATGGTGGTTAGACAGAATAAGTGATGCCTCTTTATATTTTAGGCATATGTGATTTAACACAGTAACAACATCTTTTTGTTTTAAATAGTTACATGGGTCTTCCTCATAAAATACTGCTTTTATTTGGATCAGACATGTAAATTATAAAAGTTATTGGTTTGAGTTTTTGTAAAGTCTGGAATTATTGTAATTATATCACCATTATTATAAAATCATTTTTGAATATTTTCAACATTTGACCTTGAGCTCTGTGGAGAAAATTTGAAGAAGAATTCAAACCTTACTGTGCTTAGGATCCTATAAAGCACAGAGGTTGAAAGCTCAAAGTCGAGGGCTGTGTTCCTTAGAGTGGTGTCAGAGAGTTTGGGTTCGATGATTGGATCATAAACTCAGAAGTGTACAGATGCATTCTGAATGCAAACCTGCGGCAGGAAGGATTTATTTAAAAAATAATGATCCGAAACACACCAGCCACCTTTTGAAAGAATACTTTACTAAAAAGAAAATTACAGTCTTGCAATAGTGTGCTTTAAATAAGTGCCACTTGGTTGAAATGTAGTTTTACATGATGTATTTAACACGCTTTCCAGTATGGCACAAATACCCAAATACTTTTTGGTGCCACTGTATTTAGTACTAAATTAAGTATATTTTGGTCAACATGTCATATCATGACATTTCTCTAAATATCGGAAAAAGAGAACTGTCGTTTGCATGGGTGCATCAAATTCAAAGATGAGCGGAGTCTTTGTCTTTAGAACAGGAGAAAAACTGAATGAGAAAAAACTTGTAACTAGTCACAGCTATGTTGTAGCTTAAAGAACACTATCTGTATAATGAAATGTAATGTAAACTTATATATCTACTTTCAGCCTCTCAGGAAAATGGTATTCAGAATGTCACACATTTAGCAAGGAACTGTTATTTGTGTTTTTGGTTTATTTACTAGTAAAAGTAATATCACAAGTACATTTGAGCAGTCATTTTAGGTGGGCGATCAGCTAGCGTCCCAATATTCTCAGCAGTTCCTCGTCATATACTCAATCGAGAACTTACTTTAAAATCATAAAATAAGATACAATTATTATTTTCCCTAAACTATACTATTACTAGACTAGTTTGGATGTACAAAAATATTAATAAACAAAAAAACATGCCTATTCCACTTAAGTGTCAGAAAGTACAAGCATGTTGGTGCTCTCCAGTTTCAGTCTCTGCACAGGTCAGCTCTTTCATGTTTTTGGTGGTTTCTGTATGTGGCTTTTTCTGTGTTGCGACCACCACCTCTGACTGGGTACTTTTTTTGTTGAAATAACAGGAGCTACCAGCCAATAGTGTGCTGCTGGTGTATCTGTCGGCTACAGGGGTCTTTCCCACTGGACATTCAGAATATGATGGTATGTTCCTTTTTGCCTTTGTAGTGTATTCTGTAAAAGCACATTACTTTCATCTGTTTTTATTTTCCTGTATTGCATAGGAAAAGCTAGATAGGCTGCTGAAGTGATGTGACATTAATTCATTAATTTATTTAATTTTAATTGTTCAGTTTTTCAAACATATTCATGATCATACAAGCACTGACACATGTAAATGACTACAGTTTTATAATAATAATAAGAATTGTTATGGTTGTTTATACTGTGGATATCTATGCATAAACTATAAACTATTCCCTCTGTCTCTCTCTCTCTCACACACACACACTTAGCTTGCAACCATCAAAGCTTTCTTCCTTATGTTTAGGAGATAACTGCTGTAAATGCCTGCTGACTAGTTATCATGCTTTTAGAAGTCCTCATTTGCAGAGTAACCCAAAGAACTCAAGATGCTCCTCTGAAATGAAAGTTCTCTTTCAAATGGTCACATAGTTGTTAAGGACGAGCAGTGCTACTTGCTTGGTTAACTTCATGTATGCTGTGATTTGCCCCAGGACCTTATGACTTTGGAGGAGTTCTGACCAATACTAATCGTGATGTGGTGAATGGCGAGACGGTGCAGAAGAGAAACCAGGCACAGAAAGAGATGCATTGGTAAAGACCAATCTAGTTCCCTTGGGCATTATAAACTGGATTACAAACATGAAAAAACTAATTTTGAAATGAGAGTTTGACATAATGTGTAAACAATGAAAGAGTTTTCCCCAGCCCATTTATCAATATTTCCAATAATCCCACAGATTAAAAAAAACTTATATTTAGATGCTTGTTTTGTGTTGCAACAAACCTCTAACATGAGAAAAACTGTTTATTTTTAAGATTTTCAGAATTTCACTCCACTCTAACAACATTTTTAGCTCCTTAAAATCTTAAAATCAGTAAATAAAAAATACGCTTAGACCCTAATATTTGAAAATGACCATTACACGTGATGATAAATGTTATGGTAGACAATCTGTAGCCAAATTGTTGTGGAGGAAGAGGCCAAAATGATTAAACCTTTTATTGTTCCTGATTGTCAGTGAGCAAATGTATCTTTGCAGCCTTCCAAAGGCTCTAGGCATCCAAAAGGAGTCACTGAAGCTTATGTTTTCAATTGTTCCAGAGGATTTCAGTCTATCAGTACATTAACAAAACAGACTGTTTAATTCTTTGGGATGAAGAGGATAAAAATGGTCATGTAAAAATAGATTACTACTGTTTTGGTGCATAAATCCACACTGGCATATTGAATATATAAACTGTGCCTCTTGAAGATTTCTTTTAGTCATTAATGGTGTGTGTGTTTGTGTATGTCAGCCTTCACCCAGGAGACCTGTATCCCTTTACCAGGAAACCACTCTTTATCATTGTAGACTCATCTAACAGCACAGCCTACAAGGTGAGTTCAATTCATACGTACGTACGTACATGCACACACAGACAGTTTATCCAGATAAGTTACATATCACCTAGTGATGTAGTGCCCTCTTGTGACCATTTTCAAAAACAAATGCTGCAGTTTATTATTATGGTTTTAATGGGATTCCATTTTATGAGATTAATTAGTGTTTTCTACTTTTCTACTCTCTCTGTAGAATTTCTCCAATCTATTTGGCCAGCCACTGGTGTGCCTGCTTTCTCCCGCCGTTTATCCGAAGAACATGCAAGGTTTTTCTCTGTTGATTAACCACCCAGTGTTTTATTACTGCTACATATGGTATTTCTTTCTTTGATTACATGCAAGGTTAACAAGCAGTGAGATTTTTTTGTCTGCCAGGATCTGTTATGTGGTTGAAAATAGTTGATAAGTACAGTGAGAAATAGATTCCTACAGAACCGATGCAGCAGCGCTTGTTTGTGATTAATTTATGTAGATTATATAATAATTATTAATTTAAATTGAGCTGTGTTCTTGTGTTTTGGTTTTATCCATATCTCTAATTGCAGACCAGTCCCAGCGTGGGAGTCTCTTCACCCTCTTCCTCTACAACCCCCTCATGGGCTTCTTGTCTGTCTGTGGGCTGACCAGCATGCACCAGGGATTGTGGGAAAAGGCCCAGGAGTTCTTGGGGAAAGTTTCTCACGACATCGGCCAGATGCTCACTAGCTCTCGAGCCATCGGTAATCACAGACACTTGCAGGAATTATTAGTGTAATGGTTGTTTTGAATTAATGTTACCATCAATTCTGAAACAGATTCTGCAATTTCTCAGTGATTCCTCTTATAAGTATTCAGGCAGCTGGGTTAGAGTTCTTACAGTACAGGGAAAAACTTTGAAATGATTGATTATAGTAACTGATAAGCACAGGATTTTCCTTATTTTTAGTTTTTAAAATGGATTTGTAAACTTTACGCAGTTAAATGGATGGATGGATGAATAAATGAAATAATCAATGAATTGTTCTGTTAATCAGTCAGTTTAGAAGTGTTTTTATATTGTGGTTGGCTCCTAGACCAGGCCTTCCTGCAGTTCTATGGGGATGAATTTTTGAGGCTGCTGATGATCCGATTCGTGTTCTGTTGTGCTACTCTCCGACTCAATAAGCTCTTCCGGGTAAGAATTACTATTTGAATATGGTAACTGAAGGGACATATGTAGTTTGGAATAAAAAAATCACCCTAGCTGTACGCCGTGATGTTAACAAATGCTAAAACATGCTTTTATAACATAAATGTCTGACTGGAATTTTCTTAAAAAATTCTTTTACTTAGATTCAACCTAGATCTTGTACGTGGATCTTTTACCTAGACCCAAATCACAATGGAAGATATTCTAAATAGTGTATCTATTTATTAATAATGTAAACATTTTTGTTCAGACAAAAGCTCAACTTGGTTAGTGTTTTATTTCTGTTCCTTGTCTTTAATCTCTGATACAGGAAGCACAGAGTTTTCCAGAATCGTACCCTCAGCTGCCCAAACAGGAGATGGTGGAGAACAGCCTCTTACAGAAACGCATACTGGAGCTGGCTGCCATGCTAGACGTGCAGAACCTCTTCAGTGATGGCATGTTAGATAACTATTGACCACATGGTGGCATTCCAGCACTATGCTATGATACACACTTAGACACACACACACACACACACACACACACACACACACACACACACACAAAACAGATCTCATAGGTAGGACATCCCTAAAGAACTTACTGGTGGTTTAATTTAACCTCTATATATTTAGATCTAGATAGTTTTTAACAATTTAACAAGTGAAATGTTTCCATCTTTGTGGTCAAGTATTTACAGGTTTGCCATTTTCATTTATATTTTGAGATTTGAGAAGAACTACAATCCCTCCTACAAATAATAGCTCCCAGCATACAAGATTGCACATTAATTTATATGTATTTATTGTATTATTGTGCAATGCAGTCACACAGATATAAGCACTAAAGTAAGGACAGTCATCATAGTTAGAAAGGAATGTTGGAGAACATAAAATGTGGGCCAGCTGAGGTCAGTGAAGAAGTGAGAAATACTGCCTGATGATAAATCAGTCAGACCCTTCCAGAGATTTCTGAGGAAATTTGGAGCGTACCCCTTTTTTCGTGAGAGAGGCATTTTTGTGCTTTCTCTGATTTAAGCCTTTGCCTCTGCAACGTTTACATAACCTGTCTAAAAAGAGCGAACTGCATGTGCAATTGTTTGCTTCAACGTTCAGTTGTCTTCTACACGTCTTGCCTTTTTGTTCATTTTTGTTCGTATGTCTTTTTACTGTTTACATGTGTTTTGCGTCATGTGTTCTGTGAACTCGAGTTCAGCCTTTTTGAAGCAGATTTGAAATGGTACAACTCTTTTGGACCGTTCTAGCGTTTTAACCAATTAATGACGTTTTTCTATGTTCTAAATGACAATGACAAGGAATCTCGGATTTTACCGACATTTTTTCACAAGATTCTTTTTAGCATGTCTCTCAGTAGTGTGGTTAGCCCATACCTACGCAGCTGATGTCATAACCTGATGTCTAATTCCATACGTGTGGTGGACAGCTATAGCTGAAACTCACTTTTTAGAATGTTGGTGAGATGTTCAAGCTCTTATTCCTATACATAGGTATACAAAATGGATTGTAAATATATATAAATGTATAATTATAAAAAAGAACAAAATGTGATGCACAGAGGTGTGTCTGACTTGTTTTGCCATAGATGAGCTGTGAAAAGATGACCCTCTGCATGTTAACTGAGACTGTCTGTGCAATGTTCATAAATGGACCAGGATGCTGTCCAGGTGTGCCCCCCAGAGGTATTTGCAGCAACCAGCATACATTCCTAGAACAAACTGCGTATCGGGGGAATGCTCTTTATTCTCCTCTTTTAAAATCTTCCTTTCACATAGACAAGGATAAAACAATCTTAAAGAAAGTGATGTGGTTATTAATTTAGTTGTTTATTACCTTAATTGACCATGTTAATAATAATAATAAAAATAATAATAATAATAATGACCATGATGATAGCTCTGCACTTTACTGTATTGAAGTTTGACTTGGTGTTGTTTTTTGTGCTGTTGGTAAGAGTATGTCTGAAACTGCTTATTCCTTTGTCAGTTACAACCGTGTTGCAAATTTCTTTTTAATTTTCTCTCTGAAAAAATGTACATTAATTTTGAGCTCATGCAGCCATGAGCTACATTCAGCACAAGTTAGGGCTTGCACCATTCAGAGCTAAATTAGCTTTTCCAGAATACATTTGGTTTATTAACATGGGATTATATGAGATGAACTTGGCTATTTTTATTGTTTTACAAAGTTTACAGATTTCTAGATTGACCCATCCTCTTCCATACTATAAACTGAACACAGGTAAAGGGTACAAGCTCTTGTTGTGGCCAGTCACATGGGACCACCATGTTCTCAGTATAAAGAAGCACAAAGGTCCAAAAACCATGTATTTTCTCTCTCTTGGATCATTCAGCATTTAGAAGCCTTTGAACTGGGGCACCATAATCCAGAACATTTTTAAAAACAACACTCACCATTGTATGTGCTTTAACATTGTTTCATTGTTTTCTGAGTGCTTTATATGTTTGGATTTATTCAGATTTTGTGATTTTCACATCACAAAAGCATTCTGATAACTAATTTATAAATCTTTGCAAATCCACATGGTTTAAACACATTTAGTTTATTTTCACGTAGTGTAAAAGCACAGACTTCTGCCCAATCTAAATGTACCATCTTCTCTGGACTTGCAGAAATATAGACTTAATATGCAAGTCCACAAGGGCCATAGGGCTGTCTAATTTTGCCATTGATCTAGGCTGATCTAGGCTAAGAGGAATAATGCAGATTTCCTCCGAACTTCTAGAAAGGCTGCTTGGCATGCAGGCTCAGCACGTGTCGGCATGAAGAAAACAGGAGTTAATGATAAATAGACTCAATAGACCTGAGCACGTGGGGCAGGAATACAGAGATTTAGATTGTGCACTTCCTTTTGTTATCTCTAATAATCACTGCCAAATAGAACCAGCCCCATAGTTTAATTAAACATTCCACTACACACTTTAACGAATCAACGTGTTGAGTTCTTAATGCATTTTGACACTCAATTTGTCCTTTTTGGTCATGTTTTTTTCAAGCTTTTTCCGCTGAACGGAGGTAGGTTAGACAGCAAATTGGAAGGAAACAGATGGAGGGTGTTTCCGCTACCTGATCAGCAGACCTTCAAATGCCATATTTTACATTTCATTTTTGTTTCAAAGTATCAGTAGAGTTGGTTTGTCAGCCATTAACATTATCTAAAGATGCACATAGAAATTTCTTTGATGGTCATCTGTATAGTCATGTCCTTACAATTGTATAGAACTTGGTGTAGCACTTAGTGAATAAGAAGCATTCCAGCAATTTTTAAACTAATCTCTATCTGCTGCATCAGCAGCATAGTCAATTATTACGGACAGTAATTTTGATGTGTTTCCATGGACTTAGAAAAGAATCGAAAACCAGCTGACTGGAAAACTCTACAGAGAAATTATCAACTGTATGACTAGGTTATGCATCTGTATCATACGGTTAGGATTAGGTTAAAAACACTGGTGTATTCCTTTAAGGAAACAGGATCAGGGTTGAATACAGACTAGAAGCACAGGCCCTAAATGGGGAAAAACACCTGAATGCTGAACTGGGCCACTGACTACATTTAAGTAAAGCATTTATTATTATTATTATTATTATTATTATTATTATT
>JAILXH010221249.1:7980-21336 GCA_023558415.1 Piaractus mesopotamicus
TCGCCTTCGGGTCTGACACTTTATTTTGAAAGGTTTCATCATTCACTGAGGTGCTTGAACGTAAGGAGACTTAAGGGACCATGAGCAAAATGAAGATTAAACGTTGGAGTACAGCAGGTTGACTGGACTGATTTTTTTCTTTTAATCGCTTTCCGGGGTACATTGAATATTTTAGAAAAGCAAAAATGTGCTTCATAAAGCTATGCAAATGTCCAAGCTTTAAACATAAAAGTCAGACGTTATGAGCGCTTTTGTGTTTTGTTGTGAGTTCCATAGTGTAATTGGGAGATACTCCCTTACTGTGGACTCTCAAAACATGGCGCAGTACTATCGGGTGGTTTGGGCTTAGTTGGTAGTCCGCATTTAAGACTATTTGTTGGTCTTTTTAAAAACAAAACTTTTTATTTAAACTCATTAAACCGTTTGAACTGGAGCCGTCAAAGTGGACCACAGCGGCGCTATGAAAGTTATGAAAGGTGTTTGTTTTGTAAAGTGAGTCGAGGCTCTCCTGTCATGGCAGAAGAAAGTTCCAGCAGTAACGTTAGCCTCAGTCCTAGTTTGGTTAGCGGTCGCGGCCAACTCGTCCAGACAGGGCTGACCAGCCAGGAGAGAGGCGGACACTCCAGAACGATGTTCGACCTCTCAGAAAACGACCATGAAGTCCAATTTGACAGTGAGTCAGTTGTGAGATGTCGCGTGATGAAATCTCATTTAAACTGTCCAGGATTTACAGCTAGATAGCCTACAGATATAATCAGTGGAGTGGTTGTAAAATATGACCTTCTACTACAGTTTACCCCTAAAACATTTGGACACTAGCACTGTAGACATTGGTAAACCTTAATGGAGTTCATAAAATGTCAACAAAATATTTGTTTCAGAGGAATGCTTCAGACAATCAGCATCAGACTGATTGTCAACTCAGACTGATTGTGTGGAGAAAGCCCCTTTAGAAGATTTCCAACCAGACTGCACTAAGAGTTCAGTAAAGCACAGACGTGGAAACGTCAAAGCCTGAGGCTGTTTTTCTTCCAGTGGTCTCAGTGAGCTTGTGTTTATTGATAAGATCGTGAACTTAGATATTCAGAAATTCAATGTTGAAGTGATCTGTTTGAAATAAATGCTATTTCATATTTTGTTTTCCCTGTCCCAATTAACCTAATACATCTTTCAGAAATACTGCATAATTGTCCCAATAATTTTGGGGCAACTGTAACTAGATACCTTGTCTGCAGTGAGCTTTTATGCTGATGCATAACTTGCTTATAGTTTGGTTCGCATTAAACCCACAGAGCTTTTGTAGGGAATGCAGTCTTCCCCAAACTGAAGTTAATTTACTCCGCTGCAGTACTGCTTGTTCTTTTGTTTTTGTATTGTATTGTATCTCCTTACAAATGTGTGATTGAGTTGATTGTAACATTATCATTCAGTCAGTCAATCATTCAACCAGTCAATCAATCAATCAATCAATTTAACACTGTGCTTCTGAGTTCCAGTTCTGCAGACCCTATGCTCCTGCTGCACATATCGTGTCAATGTCATTGTTTTTGTAAATATATGCTCATTCTGATGCCTGCAACACATTCCCAAAAAGTTGGGACAGGAGCAGTTTAAGAGTAGGAATGTTGTGAAATGTTAAAAAAAATCTTAAACAAGTGACGCTATTATGCTCAAGTTTAAAAGGAGCGGCCAGGTCCTTTATGATCGAGGATGGGTCAAGGCTCGCCACTTTGCCAAAAAAATACATCAGTGAATAATCCAACATTAAGAATAAGCGAAAGCAAGAATTTGAGGTATTTCGTCCTCTATAGAGCATAATATCATCAAAAGATTCAGGGAACCTGAAGAAATATCATGGCATAAAGGGCAAGGCCATAGACCACAACTGAATACTCAAGGTCATCTGAAATGGACTAATGAACAGTGGAAACAGGTATTGTGGTCTGACAGACCTTTCAGATTATTTATGGAAATAATGGACATTCAAGGGCCGTCCAGGTTGTTACCAGTGTAGAGTTCGAACACCAGGGTCTGACATGGTACAGTGTCTTTTTCATGGACATCCATGCTTATTTCAATAGGACAACATTAAGCCACATTGTACACATTATAACAGCATGGCTGCATAATTAGAGAGTGTAAGTGCTAGACTGGCCTGCCTGCAGTCCAGCTCTGTCTCCCATTGAAAACGTGTGGTGCATTATGAAAAAAAAAAAAAAAGTGTTTGTAAGGTTAAAAAAAAATCTGTTTTTATTAGCATTTCTTATATCGATCCACCTTTTTGGAATTGAGGTTTGTATATTAGTTATTGAAATGTTGTCCCTCCCTTGTAATCGTTTACTGAAACTCCCATGAGGTGGGGGTTTAATATGTTTCACACTGATAAGCATAGCATAGCCTAGCCTTGCCCGCCCCTGGCTGTGCAAACAAGACTCGGGATGCATTTGTAATGACAAAGTGAATTTAGCAGAAGCTAAATTCCAAGTCAAGATGGATCCACAAGAAAAAGACATTGTTGGTTTGATTGCCAAAGTTATTGCCGAGGGTAAGAAATGCACTTTTTGCCACATCTTTTTTTAGCCAGTGTTGTTTGTTTGTTTTCATATGTTTGCTGTTCCTGGTATGTCTGGAGAAAGTTCAGTTTGTATACTACTGTAATTATATTTCATTAGTAAATTGCACATTTGTCATTAAAATGTGATGGCCTCGTAGCCAGGGGCACTCATTTATCTTTCTAATCTTATCTTTATTGTGTTTACACAGCTTCAGACTCAGACAATAACTGCAGGGTACTGATGGCAGGGAGACAGTATCCATCCATTCAGGAGTTTGCCTCTGCCATCCCCAACCACTTGCTGCTGGGCTCTCTGCTGGAACACTTGTGCTTTGTTTATGAGAGTGACCCTACACGCTCACGCTTGCTGTTCAAGGGTAAGCTGTTATTGAGCATTCAGGCCACAAAAACAACAGCAGTCTTATCACTTGCTTATTTAATGTGAACAGAACAACTACAGTAATACCACAAATTAATAAGCTTTTTGTTAGAGGTCAGTGTTTTTAGGGCTGATACCAATCGCTGATTGCCTTTCAGCATGATAAGGCCAATAGCCAATACTGATCTAGGGTGGGGCTGGATGCCACATTTAAAGGCGCAGAAGCAATTCTTAACAGCAAAACAAATACACCCCTCCCTTCATTACTCCTTCAGAAGCTCCCCTCCACCTTAACCATAATATAACATTAGCGCAAAAAACAGTAAAGGTAAGTAATGTAAGTAACGTTAGTTAGGTTGTGGATTAGCAAACTGTCACTACAGTCGTTCGAACACCAACCACAAACCTTAGCAAAAGGGACAACACAATACTGACCTATTGATTCTGTGAAACAGCAAAAATAAGTTAGTTATCCCCCGTGAAGCAGAAACAGAGCAACATCCTCATCCCTTTTCATGCCTTTCAACTCTTGAAGCTGAAGTCAGCTTCTTTTTTGAATTTTCCTTTTCCACCTTAAATCGTGTAGCAGTAACCGTTGAAATAATCAGGCAACTAACAGAACAAAACAGTCCTTCTGCTTCATGTATGGGTTTTTAAATGTACTAAAAAGGCTAAAAGGGATGTAGTTCTGTGTCTTATTTTTATTTTCAGCCCCTGCCAAAGCTGTAGGTCATGAAGCAAGTGCAGTGTAAGCTAAGCTATGATTAGCGCTCAGATGCTAATGTGCTAATAGAAACAAATGCTCAAGCCATGTTAATTTCAGCTCTACATGTTCACACAGCAAGTTTACAGCAATATAGGAGCCAAATACATAATAAAATTCAGGAAAAAAAGTTTTTCATTAGTGAAGTAGATATGATGAGGCTAAAGTTGGCTTCCTATTTGTGAACAACTTGTTCTCCAGTTTCTTGTTTCACATTAAAAGGTGCAGCAGTTACATTTTGGCTCATATATTTTACGTCACTGACCAGTCTCAGGATCAGCAGAAGTTAGAAAAAATATCGGCTGATCGCTGATGCATAATTGGGGTCAAAATCAGTTGATACCAATACTTAGTTGATCAATCCTTCTATCTTCACTATTTGTAGTTAAATGTGGACAAACTGACAAAAAACAAACATTCCTTTTCACTGCAGTTGTATTGCTTTTAGTGGCTATGCAGCATTTTTATTTTTTTTATTTATAGCATTTTTTTATATTTTTGGTCCTTTGGTTATTCGAATGTGAAGGTTTTCTTTTAGCCTGTGTGATTTGGGTGATATTCCTTGTGCTTGTTTTAGTGATTGGTCAGCGCCTGGCAGCAATGAACCTCCTCTCTCCACTGGCCATTAGTGACGAGTTCAGCACTGTGCGGCTGCAGCACAACCGGGCTTTCACCGAGCTCCTGCATGCAGCCAGCTCATCACTCTTCCCTCAGGTAAATAACCTGCCATCAGTTTTTTGCCTTTGCTTTACAGAACAGAAGAACCAATCAGTTTTTTATTCTGCTTTTGACAGGACCATAGGTACTTAAATGCAGAAGGTCAGACCCCTGTGTTAAGGTAAGTTTGTATGCTGTGCTTTTGTCAGTTTATCTACAACTTTACATATATGTTTATACTCAAATGGTTTGTCAAAATGGTTTGCCAGCATAATCAGGGGCATTTTTTTTCTGCTCCTAACAAGGAGAATTCTGAAGTTCCCTTACCAGCAGCAGATCATGATCATTTACTTGGCCAATCCACTGAATATAGAACTTTATTTTTTGAATAATACATTTTTAGTTGAAAGGTTTCTGGACTGGTGCTAGTGCTGGATAACAGTGTAACTAACACTTAGTGGTAGTGATAAATGGAAACTTTGTAGAGAAGAAGGGTATGAAACATGAAACGGGCGCACTGTTTTGTAAGCGGTAAAGTTGTTTTCATTTTAGCATTTTCAGATTTCTTCCTTCAGTAGCTTTCAGATGTGGGTACAAAAAGGTTAACATGTAAATTATTATTGTTTACAACCAAGACAGTCAGCTACCACTATGTATTTGTCTAAAATTAATGTTGATTTCTGTGGACTGTCACAACCATTGTGAGAGGCAAGTGACTGTCTAATTTCAAATTACATTGGAAGGGGTGATCGTCAGGGTCCAAGCACGACATGCCCTAATGGAGCCAATATAGGCCTTGTAAGCCTTGGATACGCTACACGACTTTTAAAGTTCCAACAAATTATGAAAACACTGGGCATCTCACACCGCCCAAGTGGTTTCTGCAAATATTTTTGGTCGACTGAAAAAATGTGGATCACACACTGCACGTCTTAGGATAACACACTACACAACTTTTAAGTTGTTGAACCGATCTGAACTCACTGAACTTATGTGAACGCACATGCTCTCCCGTTATTAGGAGATGCAAATAAACAAATGTGGAGCAGCTTACTTCTGCTGCTGTTTTCTCTGCTGTTTGCACTGACACAATAAAGAAGCAACAACTAAACATATTTAAGTGAGGGCCATGGATGTAACATGTGATCAGTGTGGTATTTTTTAGAGCTTTAGACGTACATAAACTCGATTGTGCTAGTGCCTTAACCTCAGCACAGTAAATAAAGCTTCCCTACACACGTGAGTGACTATTCGCCATTTTTCTTTTTTTACTTTTATTTTCTCCTGTTGCGCTCTGTTTTCATTGGCTGTTAGAGTTGTCCATTTAGATTGAGTCCCTGACCAGTATACACTACTAATTACGGTTGGGTTAAAAAAAAAATTGAAAAGAGACAAAAATTGTTGTCTGTGCCCCTCGCACACTATTCGATTCCCACTTCCAACTGTTGACTCCTGCTGACCCAAGATCTGCAGATTACAGCCAACCAGCCCAGACTCAGCCAGACTGAGATTTGAAGCTAAAAACTCATGTTTTGTAACCCTGGCTTTAGCTGATAGAACACAGATAATGAGAGTTTTAGAATGGGTATTTATAACTGTTGAGAAAGGATGTCAAAACAAGATAGTATGGTTAAATATGGTTGGTAAATATTTATATGTATTATTATTAAGCCCAAGAAACCACTAAAATGGCACAAGACCGTCCCTGAACCTTAATCATCAAGAATCATCAACTCATCAAGAATATGAAGAATTATGAATATGCACATTTATGCAAATTGCAAAGAGCTCCGTGCCTCCCAGTTCCCAAATCTGTCCCCTTTACCACCAGAGATGGTGTGCTTTTTACCTTTGGTGAATGGCGGTGCAGCCCTCCATGTTTAAACAGATTGAGACAGGAGACAAATAAGCTCCTGCTGTAACATTAATAATCTGAAAATAAACTTCAAATCATCACCAATTATCCCATGTCCATCCCATGTTATCCCAAAAAGTTGAACAACTATTGGTATGTTGAACATTGCTTAGGAAAGCAGTCGATTATGCTAGTGCTAACTTAGCAGGCTCATAACTATTTTATTCTCATTGTTTTAAGATTAAAATACTTTAATCTTAAATTTACTAAAAGATTCTCCTAGGGGATTGAGCCTCTGGTCCACATTATAGGGTGTTAGTTTCTCAACTTGTGACCTTTTCACTATTCATGAGTTTGCATGTCTCAATATGGAAGTTGTGGAATTATTAGGCCTTTTATTATATATTTTATTATATATTCTCCACCTGAATGTAAAACACAACACATAATATATGGAATGATTTATTAAGTCAGGTGGTTGATGCCAAGTAAAGTGCTTATTTTTTTTTTATAAAAATGTATCCGTCAATATTATGAGAGAAATATGGAGCTCCATAAATTTAAAGGCCTTTATTTGGCCCCTGATCAGCAACAGTGACCTCTATGACTAGAATTCCTAGAACCGCCACTAATGTGTTGAATTGGTAATATCCTTTTTCATTCCAGGACGAAAGATGGTCTTTTTCAAGCACAAACATCTCGCTACCTCAGTGAATTTGAAGAAATGTCAACATTGGGCAAAGGATCATATGGCAAAGTCTTTAAGGTTTTTTTCTCATTTTTCCAATTGGAATTTCTAACTGAAGTTATAACGAGAAATCATTATCCGATAGTAGTTAAATAGGTTGCTTAATGGAGCTTCATAACCCATTTACCTCTTGTTTTGTAGGTAAAAAACAAGTTGGATGGGCAGGATTATGCTGTAAAAAAAATTCTTATAAAGAGCGTGACAAGGGATGACTGTATGAAGGTAAAGTGTGGTTTCAACCAAGCATAAAAAGTTGTTCATATTATAAAGAGGTAATTATATAAAAATTCACCAAATCATTTCATCAATGTTTTATTGTAGGTTCTTAGGGAGGTCAAAGTTCTGTCCAGTCTTCAACATCCGAACATAGTTGGCTATCACACTGCTTGGATGGAGCATGTGCAACCTGCTATGAATAGTAAGTAGGTCATACCGAATGTAAAAGTCTCTTTATCTTAGTATAACAAGCCATGACCATTACGCTTTTTTAATTGGTATTAAGGTTGCAAGCCAAAAGGATGAAGGTCAGGCAAAACAGCCAGAATGATAGCGAAAAAGATATGTGGACACTTTAGATGCAGTCTCCAGAATACACTATGAGGAATAGATTAGCTTGACTAGTGGACCTGGAGTCGTATAACCTGCATACATAGAAATTTCTAATGTGTGAGATTTTTTTTTAGTGGCCATCTAATGAAGGGCGCAACAAAACTAGAATCGGCCACTGGCACTGCTAGATTGTTGAACATCTTTTACAGGCTGATCTAATTCTGCGTCCCAAACCACACACTTTCATACTTTATCGACTACACTTATGAGTGCATTTCTAATGGTACTGCATTTTTTTACATTCTGTTTCGTGTGTTGGTATGCAGTTTAGGTCGGAGCAGGAAATCTCAGACTTTTAGATTTCAGCTTTGATTTGTTATCACTACAGCAACAAATCAAATATATTGGTTAATATGCTTAAAAATTTAGTTTTAAAACTAACTGTTCAAAAAATAACGTTTTACTGCCTGTGCTAGATCAGTTATGGCTTTGTTATCTCATAACAAACTGTCTCTGCGCTGCAGAATGAAGTTGCTTACCAAAATGATTGTGTTATTACATGATGTTATTGGATCACTATGAATAGATAGGGGAAATAAAACAAAAATGTTTTATATAATCATTTGTATCCTTTTATTCTAGATCCTAAACCAATGCTTCCAAACTCCATTCCAGCTTTAGAAACACCATCACAAACAGAAGGGTAAGATCTTTGACTTTGTTTTCTCAAAAGTAGATACGGGGCACTCAAACAGTAACGTGATGAAAATGAGTCTCTCTTTCAGACATCTTGAGGAAAGCACCAATGGATCATCCATTGTTTTTGAAAGCACTGAATATTCAAAGGACCGAAAAAAACAACCTACACAGAGCCCAGAGAGTACCTCTGTACAATCTACAAAGACGAAAGAGGAGAGGAGTCAAGGTGTGTGCCCGAAAAACATGCGCAACCCACATAACTTTGTTCCGTGTGTGTTCCTGGGTAAGCCTCGTTCTGCTGTGGATGCCTGCCCTGCCCTCAGCTGGGATGATTCAGCCCTGTCAGAAGACGAGATAAGTCAGAACAAAGTGGAGTTAAACAACAACTCCTACATCGACATGGACAGTCAGCAGACTGAAAAACATCCAAACAAGGCATGTTGTTTATCATATTCCAGACAAAGCTGGTACTTTGAAAAACAAACTTACCAAAATTAATTATTTCATTCTTTGACATTGTTGGCCATTCGACAGGTCCAGTTTCACTTGATGCTCTACATTCAGATGCAGCTGTGTGAGCGTTCTCTGAAAGACTGGATTCAGGAAAGGAATTGCAGACCTAAGGCAGAACTCACAATGTCAAGAGGTAAATGCACTAATGTATTATTCATAAATATGGACTACTTCCTGAAAATTGTCGTGGCCATTTCAGTAACACGTTACTTGAACTTCAGAGATTGACATAACAGTGCCATCATCATGTCATGGCTGATGTCATCTGCTGTAATGACTTGGCATGACAGATTATGTTCCGTAATAATGGTAATAATAATATGAGTTTGTTATACTAGTGAACAAAATCTGTGAAGACAGTCCATGACAGCAGATGGCATGTTTATGTCAAGCTTACGTCAGTTTTATGTAGCAGGGTTCAAGTAAAGTGTTACCACCATTTCTTTAGCTTTTCCACAGATATAAGAAATATCTGATTATACAGTCTCTTTCAGAGATCAGAATAGCTTATTGCCCAGTGCCCCAGCCAAAATATTATACTTTTTTGTCACAAAAAATGTAGAGCATGCAGCCTTTATTTTTTTACATTTGAATTTTCACACATTTTTAACTCCCCACCAATAACAAAAGAATGACTTTTCAGTCTCCTGCGCAAGATCCAGATCTTGTTTTATCAGATACAGAACTAATTATACTGAATCACATTTTGATGTTACTACTAAAAAAAAAAATCAGAAGTTGAGTGGAAGCAAGAATTGTTATGCTTTGAGTGTGATTTTGAGAAGGACGTCCGTGTTCTGTTGTCAGCTTCAGAAAGACACCATAAAAAACATAGCACAACAGTATTCAAATTTACATGCGCAAAAGCATGGCCCTGATTTGAGTATAATGAAAAAAATTAGTGGACGTGGAGGACTCATCTCAGAAAGAAAGAAAACATCTGACTAGTTTTTGCTACTAAAGCATGCTTTTTTATTGTAAATACAATACGCAAACCTATTTCCAAAAAGTTGGGACAGTATGTGAAATAAAAATTAAAAGCAGTGATTAGTAAATTCTGTTTGACTTGTATTGAATTGACAGCAGTACAAAAACACAAAGTTATGTTTTACCATATGAATGATGGTGTTTTGTACATACAAACTCATTCCAAATGTGATGTCTGCAACACGTTCCAAAAAAGTTGGGACAGAAGCCTGTTTACAGCTTTTGAAAGGTCAACTCCTCAAACCACAAAGCACGGTTCTTATTTGATAAGATAAAACATTAAATATCCTTGTACTGTTTTTGTACAAATACAGGTCAAAGTGGATGTATATATCACTGTTTTCTGTTTTTAATTTGCATTTTACCTACAGTCCTAACTTTTCTGGAATGGGTTTGTATGTATGATACACGTCTTTCTGTAATTGTAGTGACAGTGATAATTGTCGTTTTCTTAATTTGGGAAACGTTTCATTGGCTTGGTGCAACTTTTTATGTCCCTCTACCCCTGCCAACACTTTAACGATCGTTACATATGGATTCGTTTACAGGTCCTTACCAGTCACTGGACTGTGAACAAGCATTACATATTTTAAAGAACATACTTGAAGGAGTGGAGTATATTCACTCCCGTGGAATCATGCACAGAGACCTTAAGGTAAGCACACAATTACTTTGAGTTTCACGTTGTTTTAAGGTAGATTTAAGATTAAATGAAAAAGTAATGCGTAATGGTGCTCTGTGATCAAATCCATTTTAGTACCCTATCCTCACAGGGTGCTGGAAGATATTTGTGATTTTTCATTGTTTTCATGGAATTCCACATCCAATGGGAAATCCCAGTGATGAAAGACAAAGTTGTATAATGTTTTGGGCATCGCATCTTTAAAAAGGGCTTGCAGATGTCCTGTGATAAGCACATAGGTCGCTCAGGTATGTCCTAGGGTTTATAACAGTGGTACCAGGCACATGATGGTGCCCCCATCTAGATCCTTAAACCTGTAAGGAGAATTCGTTTTTAAATATTTCTACATAATTTCGTTGTTAAACTGTCACTTTATGTATTGCATTGGTAAGGTGTTACACATAATGGTTATGAATATGCTGCTTGATGTTTGAGACATTGTATTACAATAGTTTTCAGAAGATTTTCTTTAATATTTTTTCTTTTTCAAGTTTTCTTCTTTAAATACATGCATGGTGTTCTAAGGCAAAATATTGGCCAAAGAAAATATATTTTTCAGATTTACTACTCTTTTGCCATTATCAGCATTACACATTTAAAAAAACAAAAAACAAGAAAACTCAGACACCTGTAGATTCACTGGTCATTTGGGATAGTAAATAAAATAGCTATATTTGCATTGAAGGCATTGCGACTCCTGGTTTCTGACACTAGCACTGTAAAAAAAAATCTGAATTGGTTAGTTTCTCTAGAACGGAGCATTTCACATCAAACTACTCTGAAGTACTTTGTTCACATTTGAACAACTAAATTATATATATAATTTATGGGTGAAATTCCCTTTTAACTCTAGTACATGTCATAATTAACCGAAGTGTAAGCAACACAGTTAGAAACCCTAAACCTGGGGTGCCCAATCCTGGTCCTGGATATCTACCTCCAACCCTAATCTAACACAACTGATCCAGCTAATCAAGGCCTTCAAGGGCATCTTACAATCTGAGCCAGGTGTTTTGGATCTGAACTCTCCAGGGTAATAGATCTCCAGGACCAGGATTGAGCACCCCTGCCCTAAACCAAACTTCGCCCAAGTGGCACCGCCTCCCTGCGCTTATCCGTCACTGCCACTCTCCTTATCCACAAGCTGCAGCTGATTTTAACCACAAACAAGTTCCTCCAGACATTTTTAGTGTAAAAGTGTTACTGAGTCAAGAGGGAAAAAAAACTTGCTAACATATGGTGTGTACGGTGCTGCGAGTCACCATCTAAAGGCTAAAATAAAAATTTAAAAGTCAGAGTCATCTGGCCGGAGTTTTTCAGTTACAAGTCTTTACGCATGAGAGTCACACGCTCAGGCTCAAAAATAAGGTCCAGCTCGATGTTCAGCTCTCAAATACAAAATCATCATTTAATAATAATAGTAGATAATAATAGTAGATAATTCACTTACATGTTCGGAAGACACATACTTCACCAAGTTTTGACTGAGCTCTCTTTGAATACTCTCTTTTAGCATGATCGCAGTCATCAGAGGTTTTGTGCATAGAAATACCCCTGAGCAGCAGTAAAAAGTGAAAAAAATGTTTATCAGTTAGGTTAGCCTACTTTGGACAAAGCCTCAGTTCCAGAATGTAACAGCTGCACAGTAATGATGGGCAAAGAGTGGCAGATTGAACAGTGACCGTGTACCGACATTGCTTAACCTGAGGATCACATACTTGTGCTAACTCCTCAGATATGCTAATAATTTTTGAAAACATCACCCAAATGGTTCAGTTACTAGAGCGAGGAAAAAACACGTATCGCAGCATCCCCTTAGGATTCAAGCAGCCAATTCTAAACAAACAAATAACTTGTTCCACTGAGATATTTATGACTTCCAATCTGAACCACTACTCTATTTTAGAGAATTCTCGATTCCCCAGTTTACGAGTAATTGAGCCACATTACGAAATTGTCTCTCTCACTTAATTCAGCCTGAAGGTAAGAGCCAAAATTAATATAGAAACAGAAGATTGTAAATAAACTTGTGATGTTCAGTTCACTTAATTTTGAGATATAGCCTTGTAGTCTACACATTCTTTGTTCCCTTTCATTATTATGAGCCATAATGACCATGAAATGAAAGTTTGCCAAACACAATTGCTACATGTAAAGTAAATCTACACTTTTGTGTATATTATTTTTTGTTGTTTGTTTTTGTTTGTGTGTGTTTGTTTACAGCCACGGAACATTTTTCTTCAAGGCCATGAATGCCTTGTGAAGATAGGAGACTTTGGATTGGCGTGTAGGGATATTGTAGTAAGCGAAAATGAACAGCTACCTTTGCATTCTCCGATAGGAACAAATGCAGGTAAGAAGTAAATTTCAATATTTTTTTCAGTTTATTATTTATTATTATGTTCACAAAATCCAGTCATGTTTTGTTTATTTATTTTCCAATTAAGATGGACATTAAGTACATTAAGGACATTAAGTTACATTTTTCAGTGTCAGGAAAAATTATTCACTAGCTTCAAAGTAAAATTACAAAAATCCTCAGACACAAGTATGTCAAATCTAGCAGTATTGAATTGGACTGCTCTTTACTTTTGTGCACGCTACTCAAATTTTAACTCTTCCATCCTTCCAGTCTTAAAACCAATGAGTTACAGCAGTGTCCTCCCAAAAAAAAAAGAAGTCACTGACATTATGTTCCCCTTCAAAGAGACTGTAACATTCACACAAGCAACTATTGAAACACACCTTAACTGCCCTACAAATTTTCTTCTCATGTGAATGTAAAATTACTAAAGGAGATACACTACATTGCCAAAAGTATTCGCTCGTCTACTTTCACACGCATATGAACTTGAGTGACGTCCCATTCTTAATCCATAGGGTTTAATATGATGTCGGCCTACCCTTTGCAGCTATAACAGCTTCAACTCTTCTGGGAAGGCTTTCCACAAGGTTTAGGAGTGTGTTTAT
>JAILXH010221267.1:1316-12137 GCA_023558415.1 Piaractus mesopotamicus
ATGCTAATATGTCTTTGTGTTGGGACTCATACCACCCATGAGTCCCCACACCACAAAATAAATAAAACGTACAGTTTATCAGTTTAAACATTTATACATTTTACCTCTTTATATACTCAAATATGTTTAAATGTTACGTGTTAAACTTTTTTTCTACTTTCACTCAAGTACATTTTTGGCTCCATACTTCCACTTTTTATTAAGTACGTTTTGGTTTGTTTTTGGGTTTTTTTGACAGAGCACCCATACTTTCTTTATACCTATGAGGATATCTAAATTGTAAAGCATTCTCTCTGTGCAGGTGTGGTTTGACAGAAGAACCAACTACACGCGCTCTCTCGCTGTGATGTCCATGGTTGGCTATATCCTGGGACTTGGAGACAGGTGTGGATACTTATCCTTACAACAATGATAACCATCCTATTTGTGTTTGTTAAAATAGTTAGAATCACATTTTAAATGGATCCATATTTTATCCCTTTTTTTTTTTTTTTGCCAACAGACATCCTTCTAATCTGATGCTGGACAGGCTAAGCGGAAAGATCCTCCACATTGATTTTGGAGATTGCTTTGAGGTAAACATGTTCCGTTTAAACAAAAAATGTTGTGAGGGGGCTGTAACTCTACCCACAAATTACATTTCTCTTTGTGTTTCAGGTTGCCATGACCAGGGAAAAATTCCCAGAGAAAATCCCCTTCAGGTTGACTCGGATGCTGACAAATGCCATGGAGGTAAGATATATAGGCATAGTACTGGTTAACTGTGTATGCACTCTGTATGTGCTGAGTGACCTGACAGATTGATTGATTTTCCTTCCTTCTTCATTCCTTCCTATTTTTCTTCTCTCCTTCCTTCCTGCTGTGCTCAGGTGACAGGTTTGGATGGAAATTATCGGATTACGTGCCACACGGTGATGGAGGTGCTGCGAGAGCACAGAGACAGTGTTATGGCTGTGCTGGAGGCCTTCGTCTATGACCCCTTACTCAACTGGAGGCTTATGGACAGTGAGTGAATTACTCCCTGCTGCATTTTAAGAAATGATTTCACCAAAAATTGAATTTCCACAAATTTCTTCTTATCGCAGAGATAGTCTTTTAGCCGGTGTCTCACATTGGCTTCTTTAGTAATCTGTAATGTGCATGTAAAAATAGACAAACGTGGATAGAGGATAGTGTCAAAAACCACATAAGCAAGTCTTATTTGAAGTAACAACACAATGCGCTTTGATGCAAGAGTGTGATGACTTAGGCTTGCAGTTTTTACATTGTTTTACAATGTTAGATAAGACAGAACTACATTCATTTCTTTGAACAAATCATAAATTGTTCTTAAATTAGTTGACAGTGTTCACATTTCTTTTAGCTAACACTAAGGGAACCAAGCGCTCCAGAACCAGAACTGACTCCTACACTGCTGGACAGTCTGTTGGTGAGTCCATTTTTGCCAAAATCACCATTCGCCCATAGCAAATGGGTGGACTTCTGGCACAGATTCTGTTTTTCTTTAATCAGAATCAGTTTTTACTCAGTCAGACTAGCTAATCAGACAGAAAACCTGGCAAGAAACAAATTTTAAAAAGGAGTAAAACAGTCAAAAGAGTGAATGACCTGCTCACCGTAACATTGTTTTATGATCTTGTCATTGTCAGAAACTATGGAGGGCATTGACCTGGGAGAAACCACCCACAAAAAGCCAGGAACCACCGTGCCTGAATCTATTCACTCGTTCAGTAAGTCTCTGACTCCCTCCTACACATTCCAAGAGTTTTATTTGAAAAGCACTTGGCGAATTAATTTTTTCTTTTACCTTAATTTTCATATTTCTCAACTGTTGTAGGAATATGTTATAAGTTCTGCAATAGCTCTTGTCTCTGTTCTTTTTAATATTTTTTTTTTTTTTTTTTGCAAACTAGTCGGAGACGGCCTTGTGCAGCCTGAAGCCTTGAACAAGAAAGCTATCCAGATTATCAACAGGGTGCGAGACAAACTGACTGGTGAGTCGTCCTTTAGCCTACAAACACATCACAGTGTGTTATATACATAACAGTCGATGATTTTTATGTAGTAGTATTTCCTTATAATATTAAACAGCATGATATCCAATCCCAGTCAGTTATTATTCTCTGGAAGCCAGAGGTTGCAGAGGTTTGACTAAATGGAGCTCATCTCTCTCCATCTTGAAGAAATGTAGTTATTTTCTTTGCTGTAACAAGTGCTTTGATCATATCATGATCCGTCATCATGGCTTTAGATCTTGCATTTGCAAGTGATTATTCTTCACATGTAAAGAGCGTGAGACGAGGCAGATTCCACACAGATCTGGGCTGAATATCCAAATGTCTTTGCAGAACAGCTGGAAATAAGTAGAGATGTTTAAAGAATAGAATGCTGGGATGTTTACAGAAGAGGTGGAGAGTTGAGTCACGAATGTGATCACTTAAGACTTGCCCTGACTCCATGTAAGTGGAGGCATAGGCATGGCAGAACTTCATCAAAAGTAAATCAGAAACAAAAAAATATTTGCTATATTTTTTTATATAACAGCAACTTCTCCAATAGCGACTGAATTGCTTATTTTATTTTGGAGGAAAAGTGACAATTTAAATTTGTAAGCTGGAAACAAGCGAAGTGGAGGATTCCGACTCGGGACCCAGCTTGATTTGCCTGTACTGACTTGGGACATGATTAGAGACTTGCCTGTACTGACATAAAACATGTTTTGAGACTTGCCTCTACTGAATTGGGACTCAGCTTGAGACTTGCCTGTACTGACTCGAGACATGGTTTGAGAGTTGCCTGTACTGACTTGGGACACGATTTGAGACTCGCCTGTACTGAATCGAGTTTCAGTTGGAGACTTGCCTGTACTGACTTGGGATTTAGCTTGAGACCTGCCTGTACTGACTTGGAACAGGATTTGAGACTTGTCTGTACTGTATCAGGTTTCAGCTTTAAAGTTACCGGTAACTGTTATGATTTAAGCCTATACTGACTTGAGACTAGACTTGAGACTTGCCTGTACTGAATCAGGACTCAGCTTGAGAGTTGCCTGTGCTGACTTATGCATGATTTGAGACTTGCCTATACTGACTCGGGACATGATTTGAGACTTGCCTGCACTGACTTGGGACATGATTTGAGACTTGCCTGCACTGACTCAGGACATGATTTGAGACTTGCCTGTACTGACTCAGGACATGATTTGAGACTTGATTGTACTGACTCAGCACATGATTTAAGACCTGCCTGTACTGACTTGGAACAGGATTTGAGAGTTGCCTGTACTGTATCGGGTTTCAGCTTTAAAGTTGCCTGTAACTGTTATGATTTAAGCCTATACTGACTTGAGACTAGACTTGAGACTTGCCTGTACTGACTTTGGACTTGAATTGGGACTTGACTCTTTTGGCCTCTGGTTCACTGTGCCTTCTACAATAGCTAGAAGGTAGTCAGGAAGACACAAAGGTCTCCAGCTACACCATATATTTAAACCCAGAGTATCACCAGTATTATAGTACACAAACACCATATTTTTCGCTTTCTCCTTTTAGGACGGGACTTCTCGCATGATGAGACCCTGGATGTCCCAACCCAAGTGGAGCTGCTGATCAAGCAAGCCACATCACACGAGAACCTGTGCCAATGCTATATTGGATGGTACTTATTCCTCCTTTGTCAAAAATACATTTTAGTTGGAAATTGTAATTTACAGAGAGTAAGTTATATGTATGTATACAGCCCCATTTCCAAACTGTGCAGAATGTAAATAGAAACAGAATGCAGTGATGTACAAATCATTTAAACCATATATTTCATTGAAAATAGTACAAAGCCAGCATATGTTGAAACTGAGAAATTCTATTGTTTTTTGAAAAATGTAAGTTGGAACAGAGGCATGTTTTCCACTCTGTTTCATCACCTCTTCTTTTAACAACAGTCTTTTGGCAACTTTTGGGAACTGATGGGAAGTGTTCCTCTCAAATAGTGATACTAAATAATTATAACTGAATGTTTTATTACTGCACTTTGTATGCGTTATTTCTGATGATGTTTTCTTCTTTCTCTCCTCAGGTGTCCATTTTGGTAGAGCTTCTCGAGCCTTGCTTTGCTATGTGTTCTTTGCTGATTGTCTATGTTCTACTGATGCCATGTTTTGGATGAGTCTGCTAAATAGGCTTAAGAAAAGAGAACTGTTGCATGAAGACATTTTAAAGTATGTCTGACTTTTATTAATGTAATAATGGAATAGAATTATGCACAAAGTGGCGCAAAATACTTGATTGAAAGTGGTGTTCATCTTTGCCAATAAATTTTAGAAAAGTCTTCTTGTGTCTGTGTTTCAAGCACTCTTATACATAGACTGCTGTCTCTAGAAAGATATTTTCTGGTTTACAAACTAGGAAAACCCCCTTCGGATGATGCATGTGAAACGTGGGAGGAACTTTTAAAAATCTACAAGCGCTTTGGGGCGGATACTTCAGGACGGGCTGTTTGATTTTGCTTGCTGAACAGAGATAAAGCAGAAAGCTAACACTTCTTCTAATACTACTTAACCCAACAAATGAGAGTGCTAGTTTTAGACCGGAATGGCCCTTATGGCCCTTTAATGCCAGACATTTACAGACATTTTTGCAATCTTTAGTAAAAACTAAACCAAATGAAAACGGTCCTGACTTAGAATCATATTCAAATGTTGTGCACCATAAGAAACAGACCTTATAATGGAGAGACTGCAGAAACTTGACCACAAGCTGACCCACGACCACAACCACCATGCCTTTTTGTCTTTGAGAAGTGGATCGTGGTGTACCTTTCCAGCTAAAACGAGAAAAAAAAAAGGATAAAATTCAAGGAAAAAAATTAAAAAGAAGTGAATTCTAGCTCCAAGCACTCAAGGATGAAGCAGTCCAGAGTTGTACAATGGGGCATTGTGTGAGTAAATGGAGGAATACGATGAAATAAGAGGGGTTCAGACACTGAAATGAACAGCAAAGAGATGACCTTGTATCTTGTCACGATTTGTAATTACTATTTATACTTCCAAGGCCTCGCATAAACTTCTAATTTCTTTCTGGTAATCCCACTTCACACTCATTTCAGTGTGAATCTTACCTACCATGTTCTCGTATGTAAAATCCTGTATATGACACAGTCAGCAGTCTGACAAGATTTCTGACACTGGTCACTGTCTTATGTCACTCATATTTCCTCTGCTGAGCCTCTTTTAATGTCACTTGTAAACGTGTCATTTGTATCTTATCCCACTCATGTCGAACAACTTGTTATAATAAAGAATACTTGTTCTGATTGGTCCGTTGCAGGACTTCTTAGGCTTTTCCACCTCAAGGCCCACCTATATATCACTAGAAGGCATGAAGGCCCACATGAAAACAAAACTTTTTTGCTAAAATATTTAGAAATTTTCAACACAACATATCAACAGATAAGGCAAACGTAAGCTTGTTTTATACCAAAAATAAATGGTGGCAAATAGAGCTGAACGTTTCTGCAATGCAATTTACACCAGTCGCTCGCAAGTGGACAAGTAAAACATCAGAGATAGTGCATTATGTTTCTAGTGGCAAGGGGCAAAAAGCTGATTAAATTGGTTTGTGCACTGTTGTTGCATGGCATGTATTAACATTGTTTACTATTTGAAACATTTTTCCATTCATTTTTAAGTACCATAAACAGACCACTATAGGCCTGGGACCACCAGAGGGTGCTTCGCTGCTCACTTGTGGCCAAAACCTGGTTTTATGTGATGAAATTTTGTGCTCATTTGGTTTTTGGTGGGAAGCACCTCATAGACCTTATTCACTCACACACTCATGTTTAGCAGGCTGATTCTCTACAAGGGGGCGTCTGGTGCTTCATGAGGGCTTCATCAGTTTCCCTGTGTGTGTTTTTACTGCAAGTAATTTCTTTACTTATAAAAAAAAATGTATTCTTTTACATTAAAAATGTTTAAAACATTTATTAACTATAATTTTGCTCCAATGCTCCATCTTAACCCATTCATTTTGGACTCGCCCTCTAGCGTTTGAGAAACCCATAAGACATCACAGACTGGGACTTCTCTCTACAGGTTCCTTAAGGATACCTCTGAACTTCAGAATGTGCCATATTTGGGAATCTGAAAACTTGCCCGAATTCCCAGGAATCAGGGGGGAAAGAGTGGATTGTTACTCGTTGCTCAAACCAAGTACAAAGGGGAGATGTGTAAGATCTCAATTAACGTGTAGCAGACTGCATTACCAAACCAGACAGAGCATTTCCAGAAGAAGAACTGTTCAATCAGACATGCTGCGGACCTTGAAGCTGGCACTAGCACCGCTGTGGCGAGGAAGAGAGCAGCCAGCTAACATGGGACACCCCGATTTCTGGGCGGTATTTCGGTCACTGCCTTTGACCAGAGGAATAAAAACGAACCGAACTGATTTGAACACGTTAGTCCGGCAGATGGCGACAGAGCGTCCCCAGCAACGCCGTGAAAACCCAGAGAAGAAGATTAAAACCCCCCAGCGCGCCCGCTGTTCTCGCGATATTTGGTGATCATGGCTGCCTCCTCGAGTGCGGCTGGCAGCGCTAAAGCGAGCAACAATTCCTCTAATAAAGACACAGAGAGTGACGCGGAAGAGTTTTGCCCAGGTTTTAAAGACGTGGACGCGTTTGTTAAGGTCAGTTGGCCCTTTCGGGGTTTTCTTCTGCTGTATGTGTCCGGCTCGTTGCTGTGTTGTCTAAAATAAACACGCAGCAACGTGGAGCTGCGGTCGTGTTCAGATACAGGTTCTCCACCGCTAACGCTCCTTACTTACTCCACACAGCATGGACTGGGCTCCGTCGTTGCTGCTACAAAAGCCTCCGGGTTTCTCCCTCAGGCGGGAGACGAGTTCGACTTCTACCGGAGTTTTCCTGGCTTCCAGGATTTCTGTGCTGTGCAAGGAGAGAGACTTTTACACTGGTGAGAGGAGTTTGGGTTTCAGTGACGCTCACCTGCACTGATTCTGTCCATACAGTACACTGTACACGAGATCTGCTTGTTCAGTGTTAGTGTCAGTGCTTGGCAGGTTCTGTTACAGGGTAACTTAAGAGATTTTTTCTACATTTTCTGCATAATTTTGTCATTGAGATGTACTCAAAGTGATTTGGACTTTCTAGCCATATGACCCGGTCAGTTAGGTTTTGTGGGGTGGGCAAGGGTAGCCACCCTAGTGTGACATATGGCCACCCTTCTGGCCACCCCAGTTATGCAAAGTGAGACAGCTATCAACAATAAAGCAGGCACCAGAGAAGCTGCCTTCTGCCTGTACTCTGTGCCATCCAATGTGCCATTAGGGCAGTTACCCATAAGTTATAGTAGTCGGATTATCATCATAATCAGCTTGTCATTGCTCTGATAGGCTGTACTGAGCAAAAAGATGAGTGAAAGCGGGTCAGAACCTTCCGCCCAATGACAGCTGGGATAGGCTCCAGCACCCCACCGCGACCCAGTAGGATAAGCGGTTTAGATGGTGTATGTGTGGGTCAGAACCTTAACGTTAGCGTTGTTCAGTTAATAGTGAAAGGCACCTGAGTAAATTTCATTAATTTCTTGTTTATGTGGATCACATAATTTAAACCGGTGACACAGTATTCAGCAGTAAAAATGACAGAAGGAGCAAAACAAAATAATATTTTTCACACAACCTGGTCAAAAACAGGAGCAAAATTAGTTTCAGCTAGTTTTAAAAATGTGGTTAACCAGGTAATGAAAAAAAAATAGTAAAGTAGGCTTAATATAAGTACATAAGAGCGTTATTAAATGCTGTTTCTTTTCATTTTTTCCACGTAATGTGCCACCCTACTAAAAATACTGGGTCTAAGCTGGCCATCCCATTGTAAATGCTTTGGCCACAAATATTATTGCTTATTTGCCATGTTGACTATTTGGGTTTACTACAAAAACCACCAGTGAACCTTCTCAGTTTTTGTGTGTAATATTAGTAAAGTAGTGACAAATGTGAACAAGTTTTCTTTTGGATGCTGTTTAGCTTAACAGTGCCCTACATGTATTCCACCACTTTGCATTAGTTTTAGGCCAAAATTTTTAGCATAAAACGATGTCTTGGGCATCAAGCATAACGGTTTCCTGTAATAACTTCCAGTGGGGTAGCTTTTAGAGATATTAAACGGTTCAGATGTCTGGTTCCCCGCTGAACAGGTCAAACTTTCCACTGTGATTGGCTAAATTTACATCTTAATTATTTTTTAATTTTAAGGAGAATGGTGGGGATTCACTTTAAATGTGGCAGCTTCTGTTGACTAACTTTTTTTTGTTTTTTGTTTTTTGTTTTTTTTTGTTGTTCTTACATTTATGCTTATTTTATTTGTAATTTTTAGTAATTATTTAGTACATTTCACAGTTGCGGTGTGCAGTAATATAACTGCAGTATGAAATTTTGCACTCCTTGTGTTTTAAACAGTACGTTAAAAATGTACACATCTACACTGAGAGTGGAGCACTGTGCTTACACTTGCATCTTTAGTTTGGTCTTCACTTTCTGACTTGCCTGGATTTGGTGCCCTGTGATGGTGCTTAGCAGGTTAACTGCACAGACGTGTGTTATGTGTTGTTCTTTGTGTTCAGTATGGGTCAGCTGATGCAGCACCATGGCTGCAGATCACTCATGAGGGACAGGAGTAAACTGACCGGACTGGAGGAGCGCTTTGACCTGGTCATTGAGTCCAACGATGTCATCCTGGAGAAAGTGGTATGAAATAAACGCCTGAAGTATAATAGTGTAATTAAATGCAAACTGGGGATAGGCTGATGTGGGACTTCTGCACCATCAACAGTGTGGATATTAATAATCACTGATTTTATGTTTTTTTATTTAAAAAACGAATTCATACTGTAATCTGTTCAGGTCTTAATGTGGTTATCATATGATAGTTGTTAATGCTAACTCGCATTCTTCAGACCATATAGATCATGGCAGTAATAGGTTTGTAAATAAGTAATTACATTCGGGATATTGACTGTCTTGGCTGTACCTCATGCATTTTTTTGAAATTTTTTTGTCCTCTGCTGAAACTACAAGAAAAACTTTTACACTGTTAATAAAATTATGAATTTTGGCTATAATTCACATATCAGGCAGACAGTAGCATAACAATTACAATAACAGTTACCTATTTATTGGCCAATAATGTACAGCCACCCCTATTTTTCACATTATCAGTTTGCTGTGGTGGCTGTGTTTTGTGCCAACTGAGAAATAGGGATTCACAATAAGATCAGCATCATATGAGTATCAGCATATTTATTGTACTCTGAAAGAGCAGAATGTTTAGGTGATACTAGGTTACTTCAGTAATGTTTACATTTTATTCATTTTAAGTTTTATATAATTTTATCATGTTTTTATATATTGTTTTAACCAGGAAGAGCACACTTACATTTTTCTTGGCTGGCATAATACTGCACTGTACTCTCTGTCCTCACATTTCTTTGCCCTCTATCTAAGTTATCAAGCACACAGCCAAAAACAGCGTTGCAAAAGTCTTCTAATCAGTTCCTGTTAAATTTTCGCTCAGGGCATTATGCTGGACGAGGCGTCTGGAGTGACTCGGTCTCAGCCTGTTATGCCTGCTGGCTATCAACCTCCCAAAATTGTTGTGTCTAGCTGGAATCGCAAGGTCAGTGTTTTATGTTTTTTGGGTGGTTTGTATGTCATGTTTGTTTAATAGTTTATGTTGTAATTTTCTGCCTTTACTTAAGGCAGAGGATTGAATAATGCTTCTGCCAAAACTGCAGCATTGAATTATGATCTCATTGTTATGCATTATTAATTATTGTTTATTCTTTATTAGCAAAGGCGAGTTATCATGGTTGCTCCCAGCTTGTTTTTTTCCCCTTTTAGCCAAGTCAGCTGGTTTGTAGAGCTCTCTCAGTAAGGTTTGTGTTGTGCTAATGTGTTTTGACACTGTTCTTATGTTCCTTCTTTACAGGGCAGTGATCGCAGCGCCGAAACCTTCCGTCTCCTTCACGCCAAGAACATTCAGCGGCCTCAGCTTAAGTTTAAGGAAAAAGTGGACAACAGCAACACACCCTTTGTCGCCAAAATCTTTGTCAAGCCCAATGCTATAAAACCACTGCCTTCATGTGAGTTGACTGAGAAAGACTTTTGGTGTCTGCTGGGTGGCTAATAAGCATAAAGCATCTCAGAGTAATTGTGCTGAGGTAGTTTCTCTGTGGAAGTGTATTTATATGATGAGAAGGTTGGCAAATGTGTTTAACTAAGGGGCTGCTAAAAATGTAAAAATGTCTACTTCTTCTCATAAGTTCAAACAACTGCATGTTTTTTTTGAATTTTGTTATTGTGTATATAAAAATATAGTACTTTGAAAAAGTCAGAGACCACCCTTCCAGTCAGAACAGCTATTCAGTACAAGTTATTAGTTTTTCAGGAGATAATTCTAAAGGTATAAGATAATCCACTTGAATAGTGAAGGGGAAAGTCAAATGAAAATAAGTGATAAAACAGGGGTTTCCAAAACTCGAGTCTCCAAATTATAAAAAGATACAGAGAAAGTGGGACTCCTAACATCATGCAAGGCCTGGTAGACCAGCGAAACTCACCATCAGGTAAACAGTACTTAAATCTTTCATCGTTAAAAGACAGGAGAGAAAATCAAACTCCACTTTCTTCAGATCTAAAAAAAAAAAAAATAGTGTTTCTGTCCATCCTTCCACTGTGAGAAGACAACAACACTATGAGTCTGAAAAGATGTGTAGCTGTCAAGAAGCTGTGACTGGGTTAAAAAAAAAAAAAAAAA
>JAILXH010221292.1:820-12944 GCA_023558415.1 Piaractus mesopotamicus
TTGTAGAGCTCTCTGGCTACCCGCTTCAGACCAGTTACCCACAACCCAGTCACCGCCACATGCCTTGGACTGGCTGCCCACTCCACACTGAAGTCTCCTAACTATTACTACCTCCTAACTATTACTATTAATATTAGTAGAATAATAATTTTGTACGTAGTTTGACCAGAGGAGGATGGGTCCTCCCATGTGAGCCTTGGTTCCTCCCAAGGTTTCTTCCTCAGCTTTGAGGGAGTTTTTCCCCTGGCTTGCTCACCTGGAGGATTTACATTTCATGTTGAAACTTTGTTCTAAACGGATTTCTGTGAAGCTGCTTTGTGACAACATCAGTTGTAAAAAGCGCTATACAAATAAATTTGATTTGATTTGATTTAAGGACAAACCCGCATCAGGTTTTTCTATTTTCTCAAGCGCTTAAAAGATTTTATCTTGTTTTGTTTCTTCCTGCATCATTATGCTTTTAGGCACAGGAGCATGTTTCTTTGCCCAGACGAGAAGGATCTTGTGGCGCTGGATGTTATCACGACGTTCTACCTCGTTTGTTTACGTTCCTGGGGATTAAGATTGGGCGTATTGAAGGAATACTGAGCAGTGGCCATAACAAAACATACCAGAGCGACATGTAAACACAGTCAAGGAGTCTATCGCTGAATTCAGTTGTTCCAAACCTTTTCTTAGGCTGCTGTACCTGTGCTGATGACATTACTTCAACATTTATATTTCGTAATTAATTCCAGTTAAACTGTAACATATTGCACCTTATGAGTAGAATGTGGAAATAAACATGGCACCACTCACACTGCTCTACGTTTTTATGTTACAATGTCAATAATTCACAAATGTAAATAACCTGTAACATTAAATAATTCATTGTAAGTACAGGCAATATCTATGCTAGATGTGTCTATCACAGTGAGAGGGCTTCAAATGTGTGGCACTGGGTCTTTGTTTTTCCTTAGCAGCCATCTGTGTTTGACCACTGATGTGATAATAAATATCATTAAATGTGCTTACACCTGTCATCATTAGCAGATGATTACATTAGCCGGCTGCACTGGCGTGTGTATGATGTCAATCAGATTTCCAGCAACTTCAGGGACAGGAACAAACAAAAACAAAAACAAACATAATAAAATAAACGGAACAGAATAAATTTAAAAGCAAGTCTGTGCTGGTAGAACTTGAGCAATGAACACTCAAGCTTGGATTTTAGAGGTTACCCTGCTCTGTCACACTACATTTACCTTGGATTCAAAAAGAATGTAGTAGCCTAGTAAGTTGAGTAGGTTAAATCAGGTTAAGCACTAAACTCTGCAGCTCTGCAGTACTGCAGGAGTACCTGGTCCTTCAGCCCACTTGTTGAGACTAAAAACGGCAAACCAAAACACTGTTTGCCAGCATATGCAATCAGTGTTGCTTTCAGTAGGAGCACAGACCAAAAGACAAAGGATGGTGTTGCTATAACTTCTCAAGATCAGAAAAAGTGCGCAAAGTGCCATCAGAAGGGCAGCTTAAAAGTGAGTGAGAACACACAGACTGTACATCTTCCAACAGGTTGGAAACTCGTTCCCAGGCACCCTCTTGGCCTCATTAGCCAGGTAAATTGCTGATAAGGTGGTTTCTTGAGGTTTGAAACACTGTCGGTGTTGTCTGTGTCAGCCCTGGGGCAAGATGATGCTCTCAGCTGCATGGTGATGAGACAGGGTTCATACTCATTCAATCAGGCATCCACAGTCAACCATAGATAGGCCTCTCCTCCATTCACATAGATGCTGTTACTATGTCGGTTGTTTTGCCAGGAACAACAAACAGACTCTAATCGTTCTAATTGTAGTTTCTCAGGACTGATAATTGAGCACTTACTCAAAGCTATTAAATAGTGAGATTAAAATGGTTAGAAGGACTTAAGAATTTAAATCAATTTAATGATATTAAATTGGAGCAACTACAAACCTAAATTCCAAAAAGGCTGGGACAGTATGTGACATGCCAATAAAACAAAAAGGTGATTAATAAATTCAGTTTGACCTGTATCAAATTTAAAGCAATTGAAAGTATTTGTTGTTTTATCTTTTACTTTTTGTTTGTTTTTTTTTTGTAAATATACACTCATTTCAGGTTTATGCCTGAAACATACAAAAAAGTTGTTGACAAGAGCATGTTTACCACTGTGTTACATCACCTGTCATTTTAATTTTAATTACTGTTTGAGGACTGAAGACACAGACTGATGAAGTTTTGAAAGTGTTTTTTTTTTTTTTTTTCTATTTTGCTGTTATATATATTCTGTATTAGGCCTTTGTTGTGGTGTTGTCATATCCATATTTTCTATTAATGCAGCCATACTGGTGTAACGTGCAGCTTGGCATCATCCTATTGAGAAAGGCATGGACATCTCTGAAAAAGATGTAGTCTTGAAGGCAGCATATGTTGCTTCAAAATGTGTGTAGATCTTTCAGTGTTAACAGTGCCTTCATAGGTGTGCGAGTCACCCCCAAACTAAGCACTCTGGCTTTTGTACATTACACTGGTAACAATCTGGACAGTCCTAATCTCCTTTGGCCTAGAAAACACTGGATGCTCCTTTTATACCCAAACATGACATCATTACCTGTTTAAGATGTTCTTAGTGTTAAATTGCTCCTGTCCCAACTTTTTGGAACATGTTGCAGGCCTCAATTTCAGAATGAGCGTATGAGTTAATAAGGAAAAATGTAAGATATTTTGTCTTTTACTGTTTATTTTTAAGTACAGGTCAAAGTGCATTTACCAATCACTGATCTTTTTTCCTTGAAATTCACATACAACTTTTTGGGTGTTGAGGTTTATACAATTACAACTACAGTTACAATTCTAAAATAATTTCACATTACACAGATTAAAATTTTTATTTTATTAAGATAAAAATAGTCATGGTGGAAATTACTATTATAAGGTGTATTCACATGGTTTGACAATCATGGCACATTGTAAAGAACAATACATTGTTTAATGCCATAAATTGATTTGGTTATCCTTACTGCTTTAAGGCTGTGGTGGATTGGTCTGTGTTGGTTGCAGTAATGTTTACTGCATTTATTAAATAACCTGCTACTTATATAATATTTTCCGTTGTTTTGCTGTTTAAAATCTTGCTTTCTTGTGTATCTGAGCAGATGCCTAATGTGGCTAAAGTTTAGATTATCATGCAGCCGCTTGAGATGTTGTGCCCACAAAACTCACTGGAGTTGATTATGAAGAAATGTTGGTAACCTTAAACAAGAGTCCACTTTACCATTAACATAATATGTATCAGCCAACTAAAGTGCTCTGCAAGGGTATGATGGATTAACTTGTGCTGTATGGACTCATTCTGTAGCCAGTATGAATACATTCATAATGACTTTGCAGTATGAATTTAGAATGTATCTTTTTTGATTAATATTGATAAAAGCAGTTTCTCTCTACCTTCCCTTGTTTCCAAAAACAATGGTATTTTGACATATATACACCTTAAAAAATTAATGTAAATTAACCTTTCTTCACATACACGAAAGTATTTTGTCTGAAATCCAATAATTTTACAGACACGTCTGGTCCACATATGAGAAAATGTGCAAAACAGAGAGAAAAAAGTTAAGTGCCATAAAAAGACAACTTCATAAATAAGAGTATTGTCTATCACAACCAATGAAAAAGCGTTTAGTGACAGGGACTTTGGTTCAATTACAAACAAGGAATTAGAATATTGTACACTTATATGAAAAACAAGCAATAAAATAACACTGCTAAATACAAAAACACAGTCCTTTCACTGGTGGGAATTTTCAGAAATCCTGGTTAAGAAGTAATCCACACATGAGTTGTATTTAAAGCACCGTTTGCAAGTAAGGAGTTGAAATGATCACTGATCATTAGCATAATTGTTTCGAAACCCGTACATTTTCATTACAGCTCAGTGAGTTGGACCTGGATCTTTATCTGCCTCCTTTGCTACATGCTAAAGTGCCTGTTAAAGTGTCATTAAAGCAAGAGGCTCCGCAAATAGGCCTTAGAGGAGTTCCACTTAGAGCCTCTTGCAGTTCGGCAGTGAGAGGCTGCAGCCATTTATGCTGACCCTTCTTATGCCCTGGGTGTCTGTCACTGGTGCCAGGGTCTGAGTAAGGCTAACCTGTGCATTACTAAAGGACGTAATTCTCCCACTCCCAGCAATCTGCAGGTTGACAGTGGTTGCATAGCTGGTTTTTAAAGTCTTATTCCCCTGTAACGGCACACTGTCCTCTCTTTTTCCTTCTTCTGAGCATTGACTAAGAGTGTCTCTTTCAGGTACAGGAGGGGTCCGAGCCACATAGGCACAAATAAGGCTACTTCGGCAAGTAGCCTTTCCTAATTCTGAGTCCTCCTGTCCAGATTCGGGGCACAGTGAAGAGGTTAACATGTCACATTCAGAATTGTCCTCTGGATTATACTTGGTCAGCAGTTCATGCACATCTGGCCAGGCAATGCTCGTCAAGTGCTTTCCTCCGTGGTTAGTCTTCCCAACTGTCAGCCTGACAGGAGACTGAGGGCCTGGACTGACACATGTAGGGGTGCCATTGTAGGAGCGTCCACGAGGGCTAGTTGTGTTTGACTCTATGTCCACTGACCATCGTCCATTCTCAGCCCAAGACCTGTGCTCATTTCTGGAGGGGCTGGGTGGTCTGCCTGCCAGGCTCACAAATGGTAAACTGCTGCCTCTTTGTCTCCGCTGGTTCTGAGAGGAGGACGAAGAGGATGCTGAACATGGAGAAATGACTCTGGAGCCTCTTGAAGAAGAACTTGCTTCTGTTCTTGTTGGGGAGGAAGGTGTCACTGTTGATGGGTTCCTTGGCTGAGGGCTTGCAATGCAGTAAACATTTGTAGGAATTCCTATAGGAGGTGGGGAGGTGACCCTTGGACTTGGGCATGGAGACAAAGAGCAAGCTGAATTTGTTCTTGAAAACTCTAAACAAAGAGGTGTAAAGGGGCTGGCCACACCTTGCCTGGGGGTCCGTGGATTCGGAGGCTTGGTTGTCAATGGACCTGTACTGCTTTGGACAAGAGGTGGGGAGCAAATTCGGGTAAAAGGAGATGGTGAAGGGGAAGGTGAGGGTGACTGCACACGAGAGTTAGGCTCGGAGTATAGGAATGGTCGAGCGATTCTGTTGTGAGAGGCTCCTCTCTGGGTATCAGGGAGATGAGGAGTGCCTCCTATATTTGATAATGATGGCTTTTTGTGATTGCCAGCCCATCCATTACTGCAAAGACTGTTATTGTTATTGTTATTGCCATTCAAACTAGTATGAGGAGACTGTTCAAAGTTATCTGACCTTGTGTGTGCAGCAGAGGGTACTGAGTGGAAGTTGGCAGGGAGAGCTGGTGATATTGATCGATGGCTGCCATAAGGAGGTGGGGACTGTACAGTTGCTGGGCTGGATCGCAGACTGTTTGAGCGGAAAGGGGAAGAGGGACACTTTGGAATTTGGCTTCCCATCCCAGACAGGCCTATACTGCCAGTATCAGATGGTACACATGAGTCCAGAGTAACTCCTTTCGGGGAGGGAGACCTCAGTCTCAAAGCAGATGCAGGGGAAGGAGGGGAACTGCAAGAAGGAGAGGTAGCCTGAATGCGAGCGTTCCTTTTGGCCATGCTCTGAGAGATTGTCTGACTGATACAAGAGGCAGCAAGTGACTTGGCAAGGGCAGAAGCAGCTGCAGAGGAGCTGAGATTTTGAGAGCCTCTAATGGGGGACGGCGAGCGTATCCGAAGGCTCGTACTAAAGGCAGATGGTCGTTTAGTTTCTGAAGAACAACCTGAAGGAATGGCTGAAGACGTATTGCTGAATGATGGTATATTAGAAGAGACCAGAGAAGCTGATGATGTGTCCTGATCCTGCTCCTTAGACCAGGGCTGACTCTGTGGTAGTCTGAAACCATAGCAAAACCAAGATTAAATTCAACTGTTTTGGCAACAGTACATCTGAATATAAAACAGACCAAAAGCAGGGGGCAGAGATTAAGCACTATTGCTACATATATCTCCATCTGAAAGAACAACTGATCATGTCAAAGCCTGGTATTTATAATGATCTACTGCTGAATACAAGAATAAATTCATGCACAATGAAGTACCTTTGGGAGGACGTAACAGTTGATGTGTTCCAATTAGCAGGAATGTTTCTTCTTCCCATGGCAGTTGGCAGATTGTCAGGTCTTTGGCTGGTGAACTTTGGAAGATTATCTGTGGTAAGTCCACAAAGAGGAGGTGTAGGAGGAGGGCTCAAGACAGATAAACCATTGTTTAATGCCTCCTTGCCTTTCAAAGGCTCTGGATTTTGCATGCCTCCTGGTTCAAGTGGAGATGGCACATTTGTAAAGCTTGGTGTAGGTGAGGGGTGAGACTGGAGTTGTGAGGAAAATGATTGCTCGGATACCCCCAGTGACATTTGGGGTTCGCTGTTGCTTGTTGTTTCTGAGGCACAGTTGTTCAAGTACGGTGATGGCACTATGGCAAGAGATGCCTCATTAATATCAACAGAGGACTGAGATACATTAGGCGTGCAGTCCTCTGTGCAAGAAACTGGATAATCAATGGAATTTGCAGATGTCTGCAGCTGCATTTCACTCACTTTCTCATTACTGGAGAGTATAGTTTCACTGGGCTTTAAACTTGAGTTGTTTTTATCTTTGGCACTGTTGGTTTCTTCTTTGAGGCACTGAGCTGCTACTGGATCCGTAAAACATTCATCCTTAGGATCAGAATAGCAAGGCATCGCTGGTTTGTCAGGTGGTAATTGTCTTTGTTGTCCATCTTCTTTCACACACATGGGTTTTTCTATTGTTACTGAATGGTCTTCAGTGATTGAATATAAAGTATGGTTAGTCTTCTGCTCAGGCTGAAAGTCACACTGATCAAATGACGGTTCTGGCACAACTTGTGCTTGTGAATCAGAGCTCAGTGGAGGTGATGGGCCTTGGTCTGCCTTGAAAAACATTGCTTGTTCTGGGGAGCTCAATTCATGTTTTTGTAAGAGGCTGTCTGAGGAACTTTGTGATATCACAGCTCCCAAATCTATGGCCAGCTTTTCTTCTGTTGCTTCTGATAAAGACACTGTGGAGGATTCAGATGAAGACACTTCTGTTGCACCAGATTCAAGTTGTACAACCAGCTCTTTTTGCCCAGAAAGGTTACAGTCATTTTCCTGGTGATAAGTTGTGGACAGCTGCTCTCTAACAATGACATGTCCAAACGGCTCAGATGAAGAGAGAACAACAGACTCCATGTGAACATCTGTGGAAAAAAGAAAAAAATTATTATATTAAATCATAAATAAGACTTTTTTATTCATCCCTTAATATGAGTTATTCATTTATTTATCACAAGGAGGGTCTCACCTGAGAGTTGATTTTCTGTCTTCACCTCTGCTTGATGCAGTAGTAGCTGAGACTTGGGTGGGGTATTTGCTTCATTGGGCCCTACCCATGGCCCCCGTGTCCTTTTCTGATGTAACGGTACCTTCATACTGCTTGCCTTGGCTGTATACATTCGTGCTAGCATCTGCACCTTGTTTAGGATTTTTTCAGAGTTCTCTACTACACACTGACCCACTGGCCCACCTTCAAAGAATTCTAGGCCAGGTACATCAGCCATCCCTTCGTAAAGCGTCCTACTGCAGGTGACCACCTTACCATGGCGAGAGAACCGGCCCAACTTGATCTGACTGGGTAGGCCATCGAGATTACCATTAGAGGAAATCCTGTCTCTTGCTCCAGTAGGAGACTGAAGTAATTTGCCAACTTTCTTTGTTTCATGAGGATTTTTCGGCTCTCTGCCTGTTTTAAGGTCTTGTTCAGGTAAAGGCTGCTCATTGAGTATGTGAGTCCTCTTATCATTTATGGATGACAGTTCTATTTCACTTGCTTCTTTGCGCTCAGCAAATCGACCCTCCTTACAGGTAGATGCTTTCAGACTCTCAGCCTTCCTCTCCTTCTCCTTCCACAGCTCCATGCAGGGTTTGAAGTCACAAATTTGTTCATCATCATCATCAAATTTCGACTCACTTTGATTTTGTCTTTGGCTACTTTGCGAAACTGCACAAGCAGCACTGGTAGAGTCAGGTTGACTGGAAGTCTTTTCATTTTGATCAGGCAAGCTGGACGGTGGGGACATGATGTCACTCTCATTGCAGTCTGAGCGTCCACTCTCAGAATCACACAGGCTGTCCTGGTGAACAAAGACATTGAAGCGTGACACAGAATCTTTTACCAAGCCTGCAGGGATATGAGAGAAGCTGTTTCTTCGTGTCATCTGCCCCTCCTCCACCACAGCTTCTGACTCTGCTGCCTCGTAGTAGCTGCGTATCTTTTCAATTATCTGCCTGTCACTTTTGGTCAACTTTTGTTCAGCCTCTGCTTTAGACGGCTGAGGATTCTCTGCAGATTTAGTTGTGGAGGGGTGATCACAAAGAGTCTGCGGCTCAGCTGGAGTGTCTTGGATGGCTTCTTTCTTGCTATATGTTGCATTAGATATTTCTTCTTTGGCAATAGTGTCCTCAGCTGCTTGACCCTCAGCCTCCTCTGGTGTGGATGTCACTATGATTACCTCTGGCTCAGATGAGTCATTCTGGTTGTGCTCTGAGGGTGTTGTCTCTTCCATTTGATTCTTATGTTCAGACATATGAGAGGCTGAGCATGATGACAACTCGGAGAGTAAATCAGTTGCCAAACTAAGTGGAGAGTGTCCATTGTCATCTTCTTTGTCTGCTATAACATCTAATGGTGCTTGCTTGGTCTCTGGACTCTTTTGTTGAACATCTTCCTCTTTTACCAACTGTGGTTGTTGATGTTCATCTAGGTCCTGTGGTTCAGCGGACTGGACATCTAAGGGCTCTGACTTGGGCTCAAACTGTGAATGATTAATAGTACAGTTAAAAGTTAGCATACAATTAAGCATAATTTGCATAAATAACAGAATTAGGGAAGCACAAAAATTTCAGAAACTGAAAAGTTAGTAAGAGAAAAAAGAAAAAAATAGGCTTATACCAAACAAACACGAATAAATTTGCAGTTTTTCTTACTTGCTTGAACAACATTGTCCATTCAGAAGTCATATTCTCGAAACAGTTAACACATAAGATTAAACAGAGGCTTGCTATCCAAAGTAACACACTTTCTTTGCAAAAGTTTAGAACATGCCAAAGTATAAGAATATCATGGAATGAAATATTTTACCAGAGATACATTCTAATGCAATGTATTGCACACCACACAACCAAACAAAAATACGATTTCACAGAATATTCAGAAACATACAGGTTCCCTGCTTGTTTCTTTTTTCCATACTTTACGTAAGGGGTGAAGCACTACACTGTATAAAAAAAAGATGATGCTAATCCCCTGTATTTGTCAATAGAGGGTCCCTAACAGAATGACTGGGCATACATACTGTACTGATCTGACATTTCCAGTACAATCTGGGCAACTATTATAAACCATTGTACATTACAGAGAGTGGAGCAAGGTCCAACCCAAATGTAAGTCAACACAGAACACACTGTACCATTCACTGTACAATTCTTAGGTCAGTGGGTAAGTTTGCCATTGTATAAATCATTCTTACACAGTAAAAGAAAAAAGCAAAAATGTTTCTGAATATTTCTTTTTTTTCTGGATAAGGGTGAAAGAGAATTGTGTCCTATCTACCTTTTTAAGATTCACTGTGTTATCCAACTATTCTTATTGGTTATATGTATCTATTGATTTTTTGAGATTAGCTTACACCCAAGGGTTGGTCATTTTAGAATTGCGTATGTTTAAGGATAGCCTGGGGACTCATGGATCCAGGGACTCCCTCTCTGTGATTAAATGGCAGTTATAGTTGTAAATAACAGGTCACCCTGTTCCCAAAAAAAGTAATTAGTACAGTATTAGTATTAGTTATTAGAACAGCATGTATCATCTTTGACATCGTTTCAGTCTATCTAATACGTGCGCTTGGCAGGCATAAAAAATCCTGGACAGAGACTCTTGGATGATATATGAGACACAGGCTTGAAAAATGGTTACATCAGAGGTATTAGGCAGTCAGGCCAAGGAGGAGCAGCTGGATAGGCTCGAGGTCAACAGTAGCAAGTGTGTAAGCAAGAGACAGACGAATGCTGGAGCAAGCCAAGCTCCATCCTTTTTGACTAATTTTACATTCATTTATCATTTTATTTTATTTTAACCAATTTAAACATTTAATCAATCAACCAATTTTTTTAATGATCATCACTTCTCTTCAACATCATAAAACCTATTTTTGGTTGACAAATACTTCAAATAAATCTGTCAAAGACATTGCTGACTGTGCTGCCACTTTTTTCTGCATCAACTCGACCCATGTCTTACAGGGTTGTGCAGTAAATTGCCTTGAAAGTCATCATCATGGTACCTGCGAAAGAATCCACTTGTCTAATTTTATTTATTTATTTTTTTACAATCTGTCAGTCTGTTGTTACATAAATCAGCTTTATATAATGACGGTCTTATCTATTACCTATGATAAGTACTTGTCTGCAGTCTCCTTTATTCATGCTTACAGTCAGCGACTAATGACAAGTGATTGCTGCATTGACAAATTTGTCACATAGGTGCTGAAGGTAGATATAACAAGGATACTATTTTCTATAACCTGTCACTACATGTTTTCATTGTTTTTTACAGTTACCCAATGAAGTTTTGTTTTTTTCTGTGAGATCTGTGTTGACTGTTCCGTAACATTATGTAAAAAAAGGACTGAAATCAATGGAAAATTAGCAAAAGGACACTTCTGCTTTGCTAAGGAAGTGACGATTGAAGACTAAGTCGACCCAAGTGTCATTAAATGTGTTTTAGAAAAAGAAAAAAAACTGTAATGACAATGATAACAAGAAATAGGGACTGAAAATACTGTTTGATCCTGTAGCTTTCCTGCACTTTTCAGCACAGGTACATTCAAATAGCAACAACAGATAAACGGTGAAAATGTTGTCTGTGTTCTATTTCAGGGTTTCTAAGAGAGACATTAGACAAGTGATTTATAATATGTTCATACCAAGTATCAAAAGGGGATACAACACCCCAGAACCTCTGTTTGATTCCACTTTAAAACATGAACTAGCACCCCAATACCATCTATAGTCACAGTTCTTGAAATATATATCTCGAATGGCAGTGCCAAAGTACAGAGTACGACTACAAAAAATTGAATTAACTGGTAGACCAAATTGTTCTCTGTTGTGGTTTCATGGCACATACAATAGCCTACATATTGCAATATTTTTTGTCGTTTATTTTATGTAAACATTATTAATTTATTGTCAGCTTTTTTGGTTTTCAGTTTTGGTTTTCAGCCTAGTGTGTCCTGAATTTTGGCAAGAAATCTTTTCAATTACAATTTCTAGAACAACCTAAAGATAAATAAGTGGTCAATTACTTTATTTGTACAATCCTTACCACATCAGCTGATAGCTCTGCCATGCCCTCTCGTACACAATTCTGGTTGATGAACTGCATGATTTCCTCAGTGATAGACATTGTTGGTGGAGAAGGGAGAGGGGCCATATCCTCATAATCATCCTGAACAAGACTCAGGTTATCTCGGCCTGAATCAACCTCAATAACTGATGATGCGAGTGTACTGGTACTGCCAGACGAGCCCAAGCTGTCGAGCTGTGGGCACAGCTCACCCTCACTGCCAGCCTAAGAGCCCAAAAAAATACAAACCTTAGAACCGATATCAAGAAATGTAGTCTGTACATTTAAAAAGAACTGGGTTGTAGACATAAAAAGAAATGGATCTTTTTCTCAGTTAAAATGAAACTTTGCTCTTACCTTTAAGGAGACTGGTGTCCAGAAATTGTGTATGGCATAGCAATAAGAAGGAAAAGGAAAAAAATAATATCTTCAGTCCATAAGTTATTTCTGAGATTTAATTACATTTTAAAGAAGTTATTTGTTTCTATAAAATTGATTAAAGAAACAGGCTGCACTTTGCATTTCAATGCATGTATTAACAGCACACATACACCAATCAGGCATAACATTATGACCACCTCCTTGTTTCTACGCTTACTGTCCATTTTATCAGCTCCACTTACTATATAGG
>JAILXH010221292.1:13425-27386 GCA_023558415.1 Piaractus mesopotamicus
CACTATTTGGCTGATGGATCATTCTCAGCACTGTAGTAACACTGATGTGGTGGTGGTGTGTTAGTGTGTGTTGCGCTGGTCTGACACAGCAGTGCTGCTGGAGATTTTAACTACCTCAGTGTCACTGCTGGACTGAGAATAGTCCACCAACCAAAAATATCCAGCCAACAGCATCCTGTGGGCAGCGTTGTCCCACTGATGAAGGACTAGAGGATGACCAACACAAACTGTGCAGCAGCAGATGAGCTATCGTCTCTGACTTTACATACTGATGGACTAGAGGATGACCAACACAAACTGTGCAGCAGCAGATGAGCTATCGTCTCTAACTTTACATCTACAAGGTGGACTGACAAGTTAAGAGCGTCTAATAGAGTGGACAGTGAGTGGACACAGTGTTTAAAAACTCCAGCAGCACTGCTGTGTCTGATCCACTCGTAGGAGTGCCTAATAGAGTGGACAGTGAGTGGACACAGTGTTTAAAAACTCCAGCAGCACTGCTGTGTCTGATCCACTCAGACCAGCTCAACACACATTAACACACCACCACCACGTCAGTGTTACTGCAGTGCTGAGAATGATCAACCACCCAAAGAGTACCTGCTCTATGAGAACACACACAACCCCCACGTCAGTTTTACTGCAGTGCTGAGAATGATCCACCACCCAAATAGTACCTGCTTTATGAGGGTCCATGGGGGTCCTGACCACTGAAGAACAGGGTAAAAGGGGGCTAACAAAGCATGCAGAGAAACAGATGGTCTACAGTCTGTAATTGTAGAACTACAAAGTGCACCTATATAGTAAGTGGAGCTGATAAAATGGACAATGAGCAGAGAAACGAGGAGGTGGTCATAATGCTATGCCTGATCGGTGTATAACAAGGTTCACTCATCAAATCAAGCTCACTCACCACTTTGCTGAAATGCTGCTTCTATGTCTTTGGCAGGGGCTAGGGGCATATACAGACATGTTAGATTTTAATAAATGTCTCTTCTCACATGAGTGTTTACAAATAACTGTTAAAATACTCTTTGACACAAGGCTTTATAGGTGCATTTAAAACTCACCTGACAGTCTGCGCCCACGGCGGTACGTCACGTTCCCTTCCAGAAGCAGTGGAAGGCTTTTTCTGGCCTTATCTGGAGTATAGATAAACTCTGGAGGTTCTGTGAAATACCATTGTAAAGTAGCATGTAGTTACTGGCTACAGTTTTGGGAACAGAGAAGAATACCAATACCAACCAGAATCACTTTGCAGGAATTTGTCTTGTTGAAATTGGTGCTTATGCAAATCTTTACACTTCATGCCAAGTTCTTGCATTACATGTTTTTTCTGTTTGAACTACTGGGAATATAGTTTCCCAGCAAATCATCTGTTGTTCAAAGTATAGGTGAATATGTATGACTGAAAGTCTAACATGTTTTATTTGTAGAAGGTACTGCATGTCTGCACACGTTTTCACAATTTTCGTGCACACTGGCACACCCCACTTTGCCAGCAGAACTTCCTGGTAGGCTTGCCATATTGGCAATAAAGTGCTTCTGACTCATTCTGATCATGAAACTAACGATTTTAGTAAAAATGCAACAATTAGTGTTCACTTTATTCATTAATAACCCACAAACCTGATTGCCTTCTTCCTCTGTGAAATCCATGAGCATCATCCAACCGCGGAGAAGGAGCAGGTTTTCGGTTTGGTTCTTGCTCAAACTGAGGGGCTAATTGTGAAGCAACATGGATATAAAGAGCAGTGACAGTTAAATAAGGGATGACAATAGGGTATATAAAAATATTAGCACACCTGAATGAAAAGTCAACTTTTGCACATATCAAGGACGGTTCAAAAGGCCTGACACACATACCATAAACAAATCAATAAACATCAATAAACATATAAACATTAGCATTACTTACGTTGCCATAAAGTATCACCAAGAACCTGCCTTGCCTGTAAAAAAAGAATTCATTTAATCTACATTCACTATCAGGTTTTAAAATGATGATATATGTTGCACTTTTAAGTTGCCATAAGTGGCAGTGCAGTTGTCTGAACATGGCTTACTATATTAGTACATATAATACAAGGCTTACCTTCTGGGGTAGAGACGCAGGATGGTTTTCCACTATTAGCCTCTTGAGGTAGTGCAGCCACAATCGCTTCTCCTCCTGGTTTTTAGCCTAGTGAACAGAAACAGACACAATTTGCAGCAACATTAAAGTCAACATAAGTGACACATGGTGTCAGGGAGGGTCTCTAAACTAGCTGAGCATTTTCACTCAGTGAAATATGGGGGTGATGAAATGGTCAGTGTATTGTAAGTACCGACGATATCCGCAATATGCTTGGAAAAAGCATGATATTATACCTCTACATGATATTATAGGTTAATATTATTTTTCCCTGCCCACTGGTGATGTTTTAGAGTTAGGTAAAATTCTTTGTATTTTGAAGGAAGATTACAAAAATATGTTTTAAATTTCATGATATCGTGAATCATGTTAATATGGTCAGTGACGTGAACTAATGTAAAAAAGGTCAATTTATACTTCAACTTGACTTGTATATGTGTCCTTATTCAGCACATATAGTGTCACTGAATATCGTCCCTTCATTTATTAATTATACAAATGTGTGTGCAGTTCCTCCACTGAAATGAGTCTGCATTTCCTAAAAATTGATATGCCAATAATCTTAGTTTAAAAGTGGAATCAAAATGACTTTCATTTCAAGTAACACATTAGAGATAATCACTGAGATTTCCCCCAGATTCCTAACTGTTCCTAGACAATTCAAACATTTACCTGTACAATGTGCTGTTGTTTAGGGATTGTCTGATCTGACACCTTGAAACAGAGAGGATCCTTCATGTTTTCCACCAGGAGCAAGTTACAGCACTTCAGAATTGGGAAAGAGGTTGAAAATCAATGGTTTGTGACACATTAGGACTTACACAAGTGCACACCTGATCCATATACTGCAACAAGAGTTTTTACACATCTTTACTTTGATACGCAATTCTGATGACTCACAAAAATGTGTGTACTGTAGATGAAATGATCCAGCCTCTTTTTGGCAATAAGCAGCATTTTGTCGAAGAGGAAGAAGGCCCTCTCCTTTTTGACTCGCTGGACCCGGAAGGAACCTTCTAGAACAAGTTCTCCAAATCCACTGAGATCAGGACCAGTCCAGTTTAGCAACAAACTCTCAATCTCCTGGCAGACGGTGAGAATTATGTTAGACTCCACTCCTATATTTAGACAGAAACTCATACAAAAGAAGATAGTTCTGAGTGTACCTGGAGTCTAACTGCATGTTCCTGTTTCCTCTTCATGTCATTAATGTACCAGGCCACTGCTGTCATGGTGATGATGGCATCCTCCACCACCTCATATCCTGGATCACTTTTGTCAAAGTGCTTGGACAACTCCTGTCACAAGGGGGAGACATTGATTACTCTCAGGAAAGAAAGCGCTGTAGACACTGGAGGCATATTGCACTATTCTGGATGTCTATGCGCTTGACTGAACTGTACTATTTTTAATTGTGTTTGCTGCTTTATGACTCTATCACTGCTTATATGTGGGTAACTGTAAATAAATGAAACTTAGTCAATGAAGTAGGAGGTAGAATTAATGTGAAACTTCACAGATGAATCCTCAAATCAATGATTTGAGTATTTTGCTTGATGCCTACATGATGTAGAGCCATGTATTCTCCAGACAGACCTGCAGCAGGAGGTGGTATTTCAGGATCCTCTGCACAGGCTTCAGCAGGTAGGTCTCCAGGGGCAGCGAGTGGCAGAGGGTGGCCTGCCTCTCCTGGAAGAAACGCACCAGGCATTCGTTCTTCATGCAGTCCCTGAGGACGGCCACTGAGCTGGTGTTGAAGGAGAGAGGTAGACAGTCATCCAGGGGGGTGGTCCACTGGGAGATTCATTAGTTAAGCAGCTCTGCCTAGCAGGCACTTCATCTAACGGTGAGCCCTGTAGTAATGCATTCAGCCGATGGCCCTGTGAAAGCCCTTAAGGCAAGCCTAAACTATTTACAAAAACACTCAGCGTCTCCAAACGCGCCCGCTAAGCTGTCTGCTAACTGCATCAGAGAAAAAGTGCTGGTCCTGGAGGAATGGCAGGGTTATACGGTTCAGGTTCACGCTCACATGCTAGCGGACTGAGAACCGTGCAGTTGAGCCAATGCTATTTGGTTGTGTGTCCTACACGTGTGAGTAAATATGACTGTGGCCGTGAAAGTTGGGTCAGGAATCAGCTTTAGCCGAACATCTGCTGCTGCAGCATTGGTGGCCCATGGGAATAAAGCAGACGGGTTTGAAACGTAAGCCTAAGCAGTCATCACCGAAGCATGCAATCCAGTCATATGCCTGATTTTTCCACTAGACCTGCAACTAAAACTGTCTAATGAGAACCATTGCTACATTAATCCCACGTGTCTTTCATTGCCATTGACCTGCTTGATTGTGAGGTGATGACAGTCAATCAATCACATGACTAAACAAACAGCTTTTGAATGCATTAGATAATGAACACTTAAACGAAAATGCATGCTGTTTGATCAGGAACCTTTGTGCTGTAAGCACACAAAGAGAGGTTGAAATGTGAGGCAACTCTCATTTAAAAGCCATAACACTGGCTTTTCAAAGTTATAACAATGGTTATAGTGAGTCAGAGTGTAGTTTTCTGTTGTGCACATCTCATTGTAGAACTTAGATGGCTAAATTACAAAATGCAAATGATACTGACAACATCACAGATAAAAAACCAGTGGGGAAACCTCAGGGCCCTCTAGGCCTCCAGAAAAGGCTTAATTATTTCTATGAAATAAAAAGCATGTCTGTAATTTTATTTTAATATAATCATCTTGCTTGTTGTATTTAAACTCTGCAAGTACTCTACTAATACCCTTCTTTCACTGTTATCAGATAATTTTATTCTACTTTTACTTATAAGTTTCAAATGTCTGTGTTATAGAACAACTAAAAAATGTTTTTGTGAATCAGCATCATCAACAAAATCCCATATTTAAATCTCAGAAATTACCATTATCACAGAGGTGTTTTTTCCTCATTTTCATCGTTTTGACATTTATGACTCAAACGGAAGCCTAATAGTCATGATTTGCCACTGGAAAAAACAATGTACAGAAAACACACAATCAAGACTTTCACTTACTTGGGATAGTTCATGCAGTAAATAGTGTAAATGTCAAAGGCTTCACTCTAAACAAGAGAAAGAGAAAAAAATGATGGAAAAAAACTCATTAGAAAAATTATACAAATATATTGAAACTAACAATAAGTCTTATTTTCATAAAACTAACAGAAATAAATAATTTCACACAGGTTTGTCCTTTTTAAATTGGTACAATGCCCATTAATGGAGCAGGGGAATCATTTGCAGCTCTTTTGGAACAACTTATCTCAAGAGTGCAGTGATCAGTGTAAGTGTGGGGACCTGCAGTCGCAGCTTTACGACCCATCCAGTATTCAAACCAGGAACTCCTCGGTTGCTGGTGTGGTACCATAAATCATTGCGCCACTGCTGCCCAAATACATCAATGTTAGCATGTTTCCACAAAGTATTTTCAATGCCTGCCACGGGAGCTGCGCCACAACAACATAATCAAGTGATATCCTTCATCTGCTCCTGTTCCACAAACTGGGCAGCAAAATGGCCAGCAGCAGATCTGGCCAGATATGGGCTGCTTGGCAGAAACTGTTCCACTCACTGGAGTGCATCTGTACAAGCATGTAAACACATCTGATTTGTGCTTTATTTGGAACCTGATGTCCATTCCAGAAAGCACTTCTTTGTTTTGGAAAAAAAGAAAAGACTGATGCTTTTTTTATGGGTCACTGAGAACCTAATCTTTTATCGCTGAGGATCCTGAGAAAATGCCAAAAAAGACAGGTCCTCAGAATGCCTTTGGCCTGTTTGATGAGGTTAGTCAAGCTAAAAACCCAAAATAACCCACCGGTAATGGCTTAATCAAATGTACTCTCCGTTTCCTTCACCGATACTAATTGATCTGAACAGTGGCCTATTCAGCCGGAAGAAAAAGTCAGGCTTTTAGGCCTGGGAGTGGCGGATACCTTGTGGAAAAAAGCAAGAGGAAATGCAGATGTTTCATTTCATATTCTACACTCTTAAGAAACTGATGCTGCAAAATAACCACTTTTGGCTCTCTAAAGAACTTTTACATTTTTGAGAGGTGCAAGTGCAAAGTTTAAAGAACCTCTGCATAATGTAAAGTATACTGATATGTTTATACTGTTATCAATAAACAAGGTCACACAGTGTCACTGGCGCAAAGCATCACTATTTTTCCCTTTGTTAATTTCCACCGCCTAAATCTTTACTTTAGCCAATCCATGAGATGCTTCACATCTAAAATTGGAAGGTTAAGCACTCACTTATTTGATACCTTACTCCAAAGTAAGGTAACGAACATGTGAATAACAAACAAATGCTACAGTGAGTTTGGATAACCCATACATTCATATCACCTACACTCTTCCCTCCAAATCCATTTCCCAAATCACAGCAGAGTAGAGCACTGACATAACTCTTCTCCTACAAAAAACAAAGAAGGTATTGTCTATTCTCCCATGTCGCATGGGTCTGGTCATCGTCATGACACTGTGGCATGGAGTGTGTCAGTGAAAGTGTCTGAAAATCCCCTCAGCTGACACAAGCGTACAAAGGTCACCACAGTTTGCTGATATGTTTGGGATTCATTCACAAAGCCCATCTGTCTTTGACCCAAACACCACCCAGACAACATGCTACGACTGTGCCTCTGCCGCACTGCCAAACATATGGCTCATTCCAGCAGCTGTGGGTTTCTAAAATAGTTTAACAGTCTGTATATCTGCAGACAGTTTGACCAGTCCAACAGTATTGTCAAGGGAGAGAAAAAACATATTAGGGACATAATAGGGACAGTTTATTGAATAATCAAATTTAAACTATTTTTCCTCACCCCACATGTAGACAACCAGCCAGGACATGTTTGGTCTCCGAAGTTTCCCTCTTTAGTTTTGCAATGGAGCTATGAGGTTACTGTAGCAAGCAACAGAAGCTTTTAACCACCAAATAGCATTGTGGAAACTAAATGCCTACATCATCACACATTCGCCTCAAACCGCACTGAGATGGTAATCTCAAATAAACTTGCTTATGTAGATTCCGTTTGTCATAATATTTGGCATATTGTTAAAATGGACAAATTATGTTGCAGTAAAAACAGTAACATCAGCCATCTTGAAGTGCTACTGTACTGTCCAAATTTATAATACAGGTTATAATTAACAGCAAGTCATACATTCTAATTAATCATACAAGCAAGTATATGTGAGATTACTTAGCGCAGTTTGTGTGATGATTAAAGCACACAGTTTACACAGTGCTCACTGGTTAACACAAGCTTCAACTGCAAAACAAAAGACGTACACTTCAGACACCAACCATATCTTTGTTGAGTGACCACATTAGCGGTCAGCAAATTCTCAGTTTTAAATATTTTGTTTCCAGTGACATTTTTAAGCCTTTTGAGCTTTTAAATTTTACACCAGATGTGTTAACTGCACTGCTTGCCACACACAACATACTCCTATGTTACTCACTGTAGCCTTTAACACTGGTAACACACAAGTAAAACTCAATAATTCACTCTTTGCTGCTTGTGGTGTGCGGTGTGCTAGTGGTTGCTAGGTACAAACAGTACAAAATTGAGCCTTCTTGCTATATTGTGCAATTTAGGCCCTTAATTTAAACAGGAAACAGATAAATCTTAAGCTGTAGGAACAGCAATAGTGCACAATATATGAGGAATCAGTGAAGCTTTTTCAAACACTTTTAGCTTTGTTCAAATGTCCTCTGCATAAAGGTTATGCAACTGGTATACAGAATAAAGACACACATCCGTTAGTGGAAAAACAAATGAGGACAGAAAACCCTTTTCACCTCTCAAACTTAAGCAGTTCAGGTTTGCCTGAATTTTGTGCCAATAATGTAATTATAAGTCCATGACCTCACTCTTCTTTACTTACCCTCTCCACAAAGCACTCTGCTATAGCTGCTGCATGAGGGCTGCGTTCCAGGTCTTCCAAAAGCTCACTGTTAAAGAGAAAAGGTTTGCAACAGATGTTAATGAGGTATGCACAGTGAGAAATCAATCTGCTATGTCTTTCTTTCATATTCTCACAAAAGATCAATCTACTGTGTCTGGCTTTCATATGCTTGCAAACATCCATCGTTCCATCCAATGGAACGGACGTACGAGTGAATGACAAATGTTTGAAATCTGCAATGTAGCATCAGCATCATACAGCTCAGAAGTCTGGTGTCCCTGAGTTGGGATTTGGGATGCGTCTTTGTTTAAGCACTGTTATTTTCTTTCTATGGAGACATCTGGGACTGGTGTTTCAAGAGGATGCTCCTGGCTTTAGCTGACTCCCAAGTCCTGTCTGCATTTCCACATAGTCTTCATTTGTTTCTTCTCCATCGATTCAACTCAAACTAGTGCTTAAATGCGCACAGATGGAATACATCTTATTTTGGCTCAGCAAGACCACCCCAATCCCACTTTCCCCAGATCCCCACAACAGACCTTGAAGCCCCCTTTTTCTGGCTTTATCATTACAAGCCAAGCTCCTGGACCCGAAAGCTAAATAATCATGTGTCATCAGTGTCATGAACGTGCCTTTACTGGACTTGAAAGACTGCACACTGTAAGCTCACTTTTTTTTCCTCCCCTCAACAAAGATGTCACAGCTTCATCACAACACACAGGAGAATGCTCTCTCTCTGAGAACCTGGAGCACATGATTTACATCTTCTAAATGGCAGTGAGCAGGGGGAAAGCAGAGGAGCTCTCCTTTCAGCCTCTGAATGAATGAAAAACAGCAGGCTTGGATTATCTTGGCCGACATCAGCGGCGGGACAGGAGATCAGGAGAGGGAGTTGAGGCTAGCTTGTGTAAAACAATCACTATTGTGAGTCATATGTGAAATAGAAGAAACCGGGCTTTCTCAGAGTGTTGTGGAGCAGATTTGATCTCATGGGGGGCTGGTGCGACTTTACAAGCAAAAATGACTTGAATGTGCTTTAATCAAATTGGTACCACATGAATAAAATGTATTACATTAACAAAGTTTTTCTCAAAAGGAAGAAATCTAAAAGACACAACTGCGTTGATGTAATTATTGTGGGTATGATGATGTGCACATACAAATCAAGCAAACTCAACACACTGTTTTCTTCACTGCATGTTCCTTTGCAATATTCGGCTCACTCACCGCTTGATGATCAGTGAGGTCAATGATGATTTAGCTGACCACAGAGGACTTCGCTCAGTTCATTAGCAAACTTTGAACCGTCATCACCAAGAGGCCCTCAAGCCACTAGACTGGTCAGTCACGGGGGAACTCTTCCTGATGTTTCGACGGAAAACAGCGTGGTGCTCTGTAAACACTCTGGTCGTGCCTTCATGTGGCTGGGGGGAAAAGTTCGGAAGAAAACCGCAGCACTCCAGCCTTCAGAATCCCACCCCCCCTCCTCTGGAGACGGAGCTCGTTTCGTGGCTACCCTTTGCGGTGAGGGGGGCTTCAGTCCGGTTTTACCAAAAGTGGAGGGGAATTCATGCACACTCTGTGCTTCAAAACACACTAAAGAGCTGGCCTTCGCTAGGTGCCATTCGAGGTTTGTGATTTCCATGGCTCAGTTGGAATTAAGAAGTATAAAGGAATGTTACTGTAAACACAGTTTGGCAGTGTGGAATTACACCAGAACAAAGATGTTACCGTATGCTACGAGGCAAAGGGTGAGGTACAGTATTGTGATCACAGGCCACGCATCTACTTGCATGTCTTTACTTTGGTAGCCAAGTTGGATTCAATTAGGACTTGGCACATCTTATGAGGTTTTGGCACTAAAAGTCAAAGCCCCAGGAAAGTGTTGGGCCGTCCGAGCCAGAGGCTTGAGTTATGCTTGTTATATCCGTGCTATTACTTTCCCAGGCTCTCAATCACAAAACACTTACACAGGCTCTTAGCACAGTTAGCCGATACATATTTGAGGTGAAATGAAAAATTAATAAACGAAACCACTAGGGCAAGTGCCGATCAGTTCTTTAATTGTGTCAGAATTGTTTAATAACAGCTACAGTGCAATGAATCACGGTTGCAGAAGCCACATGTGTTCCAGAAAGTGTTGTATTGGAATCCTTATGCGGTGGGACTGGGAAATGACCTGCTGAATTTAACACCGGCAACAGTGAAAGGAAGTGTCCTGACGATGACTCCTCCCTAGTGCCGCATACTGCAAAAGTTATGATCGGGATCAGGAAAGGGAGTCACCTGCAAGTTGCCTTAAATGCAGAACCTCCCTTACTGGCCTTCATTCCTTCCATCTCCACCTCAACCTCTCCCTATATTGTTTCAAAGACTTGCTTGCTCCCTTATTCTATCCCCCCTCCGTGTCCTACTGTTGTCTTGCTATTTTCACCCACTCCCACTATTTGTCTAGTAATGTGGTTCGAGTGGTATGTGCAGGACAATAAAAAGGCTACATTATTTAAGCCTCTTTCACTGTGCTATTATATTATGTGAAGCTGTCAAACCTTCAGTTGCACTCCAGGCAGGATTCTGCTCAGGGGGATACTCACACATCCACTCCATTCCTTTGTTTAGAATGAGAATTCCTCTTACATGACTGCAAAATCTACACATCTTAATTGCTCCAAAATCAGATAAAAGCAGAACGGACTGCTGTATGAATATTTGGGAAAGTCCCTCTATGTCTGTCTAGAAAAGGGTGCTTCTTATCATTAAAGGTGAAACAACGCATATATTTTTATATTCAATATGTTTTTATAAGATTGGATTTGCTACTTTATGTGTTTAAAATGTCTTAATGCTACAGAGCTCTAATGATACACTATATGGTTACATGCTTATATATAATTGGCTCAGATAAATAAAAGTCCTCAAACAGAACATTTTCAAAGCCTGCCATTTAGCCTTTTAAAAAAATTAGCTCTACAAATTGCAACTTCTTTTTTAAGTTTTTAGGCAAAATCAGAAAAAGGGCAGTTATTTGAGTGTGGGAGTGTGTGCAGTATAAGCCCCTCCCCTCTTTCCACCCGCTCTACTCTGATATGATGCACTGAGATAAGTAGTTTTGATTACTGATGGTGAGTGACACAGTGTTAAATTTCAATATGTTTTTTTTTATTAATTGATATTGATATTGCTACTTATCATGGGTATCATGATGTGCATTTGGAGAAGCAGGCAGCCAGCCTAAGGGGTCATGGCAGGGGTTACGTCACAGCATGGCTCAGTGACAGGTCATAAGCCCACCAAGACACAGAGGAGTCATGGAGAGGATAGAAATGAGGCAGGGGGCTAGATCTCACTTAGCAGAGGAATCTGTCTGGGTGGTTCCACTAACTACCCTTGGTGACCTCTAGTGTGAAGAATATCCTTTTGAAGGTGGTCTCCCATGTTCCATATGTTTGTGTCAGAGCTCCTGCCCTGGTGGGCCATAGATCTCCATCTGTAGTCACATAAAGCCTATTGCGTCTAACTAGTCTACTGATCATGGATGATTCATTCTCTGCAGTCACTGTAGTGACTAGCTTTATGAACAACTCAATCAGTGTTTATGTATGTCTGGAATTGAGATTAGGGCACAAGGAAGGGTTCGAGACAACTTGATGTTTGAACACTCATGATGAATGAATCAACAGAAATTGTCCAAAATGCCTCACAACTTGTTGCATTAAAGGGCCCATATCCTAATTTTTTCCCTCGCAATCCTCTTATAATGTTTCTATGGTTTTATGTACCAAAAGCAATTTTTACATGACATTTTTCTAATCTCTATCCCTTATAATTAAACAGGTTGTCTGTTTTGTTACTGAGCCTAATATATGTAAATATGTGTAAGACTGATATATGTAAGTGATTTATGTAAAAATCGATACTGCAAGCTTGATTTTACATCGGGTCTTTCATTTTAGATCAGGCTAGATGGCACTCTTGGCTGAATTACTGTATAGTTACGGGTAATATGGGTAATAAACATTCCAGGCTATTTAAGACCTATCTAAGTGTGATATAAACACTGAAAATTACATATGCAATAAAGTGTATCCAATAAAGATTAAAAACTGCTACAATACAGTAAACATGGCCTGTCCATGTAGTCAGTGCATTAGATCCTAAAAGCAAGAGGCTACTGAAGATCCTGCCTGCAGACAAACAGCTCCACAGTGCATGAAAGTAAAACATGTGAAACCCCAGCTGAGGTTCAAAGCTTACTTTGAACTGTGAGGCTTGTGAAGAGTTAGGGCAGCACAGACAATCTGGCCTGATAAATATGCTCCGTAGTCATTGCAGAGATGTTGCAAAATAACAGAAATGAGTCAAGAGAGGAATCACTTTTCATCACCCTGCAGCACGATGGGGAATCTGAAGCCAGTAAATACAATCTGCTCCACCACAGTTGCTGCACAATAAAAACTAAAAGGGTACTGCAGCATTCCAGCGCTGGAGTACGATACAAAGCGCTGCGCTATAACTGGACTGATGAGTGTGGGAACAGAAGACGGCCTGTCTGCTGGCCCAGCATGCACTGCTCTCCTGACTGCGCCCTTACTCTCTCTGACAGGTCATGTGTGGCTTGTTCACTGCGGGGGCTGAAGCTCTACCTCAGAGCCTGGCCACTTTAAGCTCTGGGTAAAGTGACATCCATATGCAGGCTAACATGCCGGCCTGTGCCAAGAAAATAGACACAACACTGTTGAGCGTGAAAACAGGGACTGCATTCCATACATATGAGAGGATAGGCTTTTAAGGGCAAAGAAGAGCAAGAGGAAAAGCGGCTAAAGTGTGAGAAAACTGAGGACAGCCCCCTCTAAACGATGTGCTTTACAATTAGGGAAAAGAATGAGGATCGAGAATGAGGCACTGACGGATGGGGCAGATTTCAACACCGGAACTGCCTGATTAACTCCCATTCTCTTCATTACAAGCAAATCGAATTTCAAGGAAAGCTTCCAAGTGCCTGAGGAGAGAACAAAAACTTGGCTCTGAAACCTCAGCATTCTACAGACATTACAACGCAAGATGCCTCGAGGACACCCAAGGACTTTTGTACGAATTTCTGTTTCAACATAACAAAGTAGATTTCCCATGAGGGCTGGCGCAAGGCGCCATGTATGATTTCTAGAACTTAGCTAGATCGCCAGAGGGCCTGTAATGAGAGGGGCTGACCTGGCGTAGATGCCGAGAGAAAAAGTGTGAAAACATGGCCCTCGGCAGGAGAACTCTGAGGAGAAAAATGGGGGAAAAATGGCAGGTATGAGGCGGGTTCTCAGTAACACCCCCACAGTCACACCCCCACTAACCGCTAACTCATCCATCAAACTACAGCCCGATTCATGCCATTTACCCATGACTGGTGTCAGAAAACAGCTGACAAATAGCCCTGCAGCCAAAGGCTCCAATACTCAGCAGTGATGATGACTGGAATCGGTGCTGAAAACGATGTGGAAAATAGGCCAGCCAAATGAAGATAACACATAAACACTCAGTACTGTTCAGCCATCAACCATCATAAAGGAGACAGAGAGGCATATACACAAAGGCTTTCATATAAAAAAGGCTCATTAAAATCACTCCAGTGCTCCCTGTATGAACTCAGGGTGTGATAAACCATATGCTCCCTCTCTGTTTGTGAAGAAAAAAAATAGTTATGACTGGAGCTTGTAAAAGCAGTGCAGGATAGTAGTGAAGACTGTCTGCTGGAGAGGATCAAAAACAAACTGTCCCTCTTGGCTGCAGTCTGGATATTGTCCCTTTTTGCATGGATTGTCTAGGGTCTGGGCCAGTCATTGTGTCTGATGCACACTACACAGATAGTACTGCCACCCAGAC
>JAILXH010221319.1:8399-18842 GCA_023558415.1 Piaractus mesopotamicus
TTCCTTCAGTTTGTTCCAAAAACCCATCTGTTCTTCACAGCGGGGAAGGACAGGAAGATCAAACAGTGGGACGCGGACAAGTTTGAGCACATCCAGACCCTGGAGGTGACGTCTTTTAACAAAGTGGACCATTCTGCATATCGTCGCTGTCCAATGAAAAACAAGTATCTCCAAAATATTAACTTTACAGGAGAAGGCAAAAACACTCTTACCGTTTAATGTAAGTCAATGTAAAGAGATTTTGTTCGAAGTGATGTTAGAGCATTTCTGTTGGTCCATGCATCAAGACATTTTTACACAATGTAAAGGACAGCTGGTCTGTTGAAATGATGTAGAAAACTAAAAAGCAACAAAAATGGAGATACATGGTTTTCATTGGACAGCAACCATATGCACATCTTCATGGGCTGAATGATTGTTCTGGGGTTCATGGGGTGAAAAAAGTTGTTATTGACTTTTAGGGCTAAACCTGTGATAAGAATAGAACACAGTCAATAGGCAGCAAAGGTTGATTGCATTACGCAAGTAGAAGTCTGTTTTTCCTTGAAAAACAATCAATACAAGTACTGGAGAAAACATAACTAAAGCCTTACTACTTTTCTGACCTTCAACTTTGGGTCTTTCTTTTTCAGGGTCACAAAGGTGAAGTATGGTGCCTGGCCATCAGTCCCAGTGGAGACCACATCGTCTCCTCCTCTCACGATAAGTCCCTGAGGCTTTGGGAAAGAACAAGGGAGCCTATCATTCTGGAGGAGGAGAAAGAAATGGTGAGTGCCTGAAGGACAGAGGTGCTGGGGCTACTGGGAATCTCAAAGTACCCCTTAAGTTAAAATTGAAGCCATAAAAAAAAAGTCTTGTCTTGTGCTCAAGTGCAAGTCATGTCTTGTGCTCAAGTGCAAAGGCCAGCTGGGTAAAAACAATTTCTAAACGTGCGGATGTCCCGCAATATCATGACATCAGGCTATAGTCTATTCTTGACAGCCATACAGTTGTCACCCTACCTATTTCAGTGTGTCTGTATGGTGATGCCAAACAGCAGGACTGTGTACACATCAACCAGAGTGCTAGAGGCACATAAACACAACCAACACTGCAACACCCTCCACTGTAAAGCATGTGTTTGATCTCCATAGACAGGCTTGCCCAATGAAGACGACATAGCTAAGTTAAATTCACACAGCTGATATGTGCAATGACAAGGAAAAACACAACAAACTTAAAAACCTTAACCTAATCGTCACAGGAAAGAGTGTACCGGTACAGCGGGCATAAAAAATGTTTATGATCCAATGTGTCTTACCTGTGACGACTTGATGCACTGAAGTAATGTTAGATCTTTGCTTCGACAATAACCTTTTTTAAATTTGTTTTTGGCTTTGGATTGGTGGAAAGCAACATGGTCTACAGGACGGAATCTTACTTTTAAATGTTCGTCACGTCCTTTTTTAGTTAGCAGTCGTTAGCAGTCACGTCCTTTTTTATTTACTTGTTTATTTATTTGTTTATTTATTTTTGGATTTTTACCCAATTTTCTCCCCGATTTAGTAGTCTGCAATTCCTTTTGCTAGTTAGGACTCCCTCAATCACACGATACTATCAACGCTAGGAGAGTGAAGGCTAACACAGGATAGCCACCGCATCTTTTCGAGCTGCCGCTCGCGCAACGTCATTGGACAGCTGAACGCGCTCGGAGGAAAGCGCCAACTGTCAGATCTGTTACATCAGCTAACAGACGCCTGCGCTGCAGTTGCGCCACTCGGGAGCCCTGTCATGTCTTTTAACAACAACTAGAACCTTGCATTCAAACACTGGCCCACTGGTAATGGACTGAAAGATTGAGGCAATGGTGGATAGCAGCCGTTGCTAGGCAGTGATTTAACGAAGGCAGAGCTTGGCAGAGGGCATAAATACTTTGATTGATTGGTCATAATTCAGTGACAGCACTCACAGAAAACAAAACAAATTTCATTATCTTAAAAAAAGTCGGCTTAATAAATTGTCTTTTCCCATTTGACTGGGTAGGGCTGTAAACAGTCCTACCAGTGGCTATGCCCCTGACATTCAAATGGTTCATGTTAAAGGTAAACAAAACACCTGAGGTTGTGAACTAGGTATTGCATGCATGTTTATTTGCTTGCTGGTATCTATAATTTTTGGCCTATTTTACTGGTGTTTTAACTCCTATGTAAGGTGGTTAACTGTACATCTTTAAAATTCACTTTAGCATTACCATTTATCATGCGTGTACAGCTTATCCGATTGCATCAAATATTTCATCGTACCAGAATGTGTCATTCCACTTCAAATGGTGTTCATGTGGTGCCTCCTTTTGGGAAACCTGTTTGTCCAATAAAACCAAAACCACTTGAAAGCAGCATAAGCTGCTACATTGTGCCCCCCGAATCATTTTTGTAAATCATTGTAATCGTTTTGTAGGAAAAATGGTAACTGTGCGCTGTTATAACACATTTCACACAAATACCAATCTACATCCAAGAGGAGTCAATCATTTAAAAAAACACCATTTAAAAACAGGATTTTTGAATTCTGTAACCAAACAATGTTTGCTTATATTTGCAAGCACCTTTTACTGCACACATAATTTAAACCAGTTTTTAAAAAAAATACTTTCATGTATATCTCTGTCTTCTGCATTTATAGCATAGTCACTTACCACAGACAGTAATTTCCCTTTACAGAAGAGAACAGAAACCTTCTGACACGATACATATCTTAATTCTCAGTTTATCTGAGCTCTGCAAACACTTTGAAATAGACAGAATGTACCAACAAATTGGTAATGTCACATTTTAAAAAACATTGAAACATTTGATACACTGAGTTGCTGTTTTTTAAACCATGAAATGTGTCTGAACAGCTGTTAGCCACTAAACCTCAGCCTAGTCATTTAACTTACTTTATTTCTGTCTGACTGACTTTTCAGGAAAGAGAAGCAGAATTTGAAGAATCTTTGGCCAAAGGAGATGAGCCTGTGGTAAGCGGTTGTCTTGATCTTCACAGATAGTTTGTGGCTTTCTCTTGTGTTTCAGTAATATCAGCTAGATTAATGATGATTTGATATGTCATTTATGCCCAGGTTCCTGGAGAGGCCAAAGGAGAAGCAGAGCCTGCAGGAAAGAAGACTATAGAGACAGTCAAAGCTGTGAGTTCACCAGCATAAAGGGGAGGTTGTATGGTTCAGGTGATAACTGAAATATGACTGCAACACTCACTTCTCCTGTTCTTCATTCTAGGCTGAGCGTATAATGGAGGCTCTAGAACTCTACAGAAAGGAGAGCAAGATGCTAGAGGAGCACACAGCTGCTTGCAAGGCAGAAGGAAAAGAGGTGTGTATCTCTTCATACTTCATCTTTATGTTTTTTAAACTTAATATTTTAGTGTAAATAATTTTGAGCTGCTACATATACTAAACTGATTAGACCAGGGGTGCACAACTGCAGTTCTAGAGTTTGATAGTTTCCCTACCCAAACACACCCACTAAACCTAGCAATTAACAGACGGGTGTAATCAGATGTGTTTGAGCAGGTAAATCACCAAATTGTGCTTGATTGTTTACATACTATTGTTTTGCAGTTACCGCCCCCTCCAACGAACCCCATCCTTATGGCCTATGGCAATATCTCGGTAAGCAGCACATACTTAATTTGTATTTTAATAATGACATTTTACATTATAAACAACAGTACTAGTTCCTTATTCTGAAAGCAGAGACCTCTATAGACCGTTACAGGGAAATTCCACTGATTTTTCAAAATTTCAGAATAGTTAAGTTATTCAGAGTATTTTGATGTGAAATGGCTCACTGTACAGGAACTTAGTTTCTTGGATTGGTGGTGATGTAAGCAATTCTGACTCTGCAAGTTTCTCTAGAACAGAGTCTTTCATATCAGACTATTGTCGTCTGTTTTTTTTTTTTGTTTTGTTTTTTTTTGATAGTTTTCTCCACCCAATTCCACCCACTAGTTAGGACTCCCCCGGTCACATATCAGGGCGACATCATAGGAGGGCAAAAGCTAGCACAGGCTTCCTCCAAATCCTGTGAAACCAGCCACTGCCTCTTTTTGAACTGCTGCTAACGCAATGTCACTGGAAAGCTGAACGCGCTCTGAGGAAAGTGCCAACCTCCATATCTGTTTCATCAGCTAATGAGCACTGCGCTCATTATGGGGGGAATGGGGGAAGAAGTGGGGCCATCCTACAAACCCAGGGCAAGGCCAGTTCTGCTCTTTTGGACTCCATTCTGGCTATTGGCTATTCTGAGTGACTTTGTTTACATCTTAACGACTGCATTATGTATTTTGAAAAATCAGTGGAATATCTGTTTAAATATATATGCTTAACTTAGTCTATTATCAGGTCACAAAATGGATGTATACTCCTGATTACTGCTCATTACTGCAGTAACCCATTTTTTCCGCTGTCCCACAGCCCTCTCGCTACGTGCTAGAGGTCATCAAGAAGGTCCGGTCCAGGTAGGAAAATTACTCCTTTGCCAGTGTGCTGCATGGTGTACATGTGCTCTCTGCTGCTGCTCAAGGTCTACATACACTGAGAACACAGAACATGTACAAACATTTGTTAGGTGACAAATAGTGAACATTTGTGTGATTCTGTAGTAATATGTTTGATTCTGATTCAGCTCATCAGCTAATTAGCAAGGCCTTCATGAACTGAATTCAGAGTGGTAGATATGGGCACACTCCGTGTCACTTTTGCCCAGAAAGTCCGCAGTTTGACACGCCTGCTCTAGTGCATGTGAGATGTTAGTTAGTTTGTAAGTGTAGTTTAAGTAATTCTCTCTGCCTCTGGTTTCAGTGAGCTGGAGGTTTCTCTGCTAGTGCTGCCGTTCCCCTACATCCCCGATCTGCTCTCACTCTTCAACAACTACATACAGCAGGGCCTAGAGGTGGAGCTGGTCTGCCGCTGCCTTTTCTTCTTGCTTAGGTATTTATGATCTCCTATTTTTCTGAATTACACCTACCAACTTTGGTTACCAAGAACTTACATGCGACACTGAGTTTTGCAACGTTGTCTATATCAGTGGTCACCAACCTTCCTCCTGGAGAGCTACTTTCCAGAAGAGTTTTGTTCCAACCTGCCTCTAACATGTTGTCCAACACTGCGTCTGATCCAGCCAATTAAGGACTTTTGAAGAAGTAAATAAGCTGGACCAGGTGTGGTACATTGTGGTTGGAACTAGACTCCACAGGAAGGCAGATCTCCATGATGACCACTGATCTATATTAAATGTGCCTAATAGTGGGATAAAATTTGAGTTAGAAATGCTTTGCACTCAAGTTTGTGTTCTTTTGAAGAATCCACTTTGGTCAGATCACCGGTAACCAGATGCTGCTGTCAGTTATTGATGAGTTGAGAACCAACACTATCTCCAAAGTCCGCGAAATCAGAGTAAGTATTTTTTACTTGCAGCAAACTCTGCTGTCTCCATTAGACTATCAGTTTTCATCATTCTGCTCAACTTCCTCAGGATGTGCTGGGCTTCAACAGTGCAGGCCTTCAGTTCCTCCAGCGGGAGATCGAGAGTAAAGAAGATGTGATGTTCTTTGCTGATGCCACAGGTCGCTTTCAGGAGAAGAAGAGAAAGAGGAGAAAGAGAGAAAGAGCCGTTCTGACCATTACATGAACCAGTTCAAGAAACCAACAACCAAGCTAGAAAAATCTAGGACTGTCTGTCTTTGTTCTTCATGAACCCTGTGAGGGTCAGATCTTGATGTTTCGAGATGTTCACAATGTTTAGTTTTTTTTTTTTAATAAGCTTGGATGTGATGTATCTGCATTTGTAGTAGTCTTATAATAATTAATTTTTTCATTGACCTACTGCCTGAATTTGAGTCTCTTATTTGCATGATTTTGAAATATACTTTCATTTCATCATAATGTACAAATCTATTGTTTATGCACACCTCAGGCTCCAGTGGTGGAGCTGAGTTTAAAACTCGTCAGTGTTTTAAATGGCATTGTAAAATGGATTTATTTTGAATTGAGACTAATTTTTCCCTTTAAGTACAGGGAGGCCAGAAACATGGTGAAATATGGGCTTTTCTACAGCTTTGCCTGTTTTAGAGCACGTTGGGGAGCGTGTCCAGGAGTGCAGTGGTAGGGTAACTCTGTGTGAGTGTTCAGTGGGGAGGGTCATGTCAGAGCTGTCACCATAGCATGGGACCACCACAAAGACTTTTCATAGCATCCTAATGGAGCCAGGGAGATGAAGGGGGGATTCTGTCTGAAAACTCTCCCAAATGCAGGCCAGTGGGGAAATGACTGAGAAATGAAGTCTAAGCATATTGATGACCCTATAAAAGTTACTTCACATAAGTAGTCCATTCAAACTGCAGTAATTTACCTGCAGAATATTAAAGTAATATTAGCAGAGTCATCTGATCAGTCAATCAGATTTAATCATTATCCAATATTAAACACTATAAAGTGGTTATTTTAAAAAGTAGGCAGAAAAACTAAACATATCAGTCCTGAATGTCTCATGCACACAAATTACTGTTTGGACTCTGTATCCGCTGATATTAAAGGACAAAAATGAGTCAGGATGTCCCTAATTAAATTGTAAGATGATGCCTAAAGCCATGCTGAAAGCTGAGTCATCTTGTATATCAAACTAATGCAAAGTAGTCTGCAAACCAAAAATATCCAGCCAACAGCAGTCCTGGAATCTGAACTGACCAATGATGATGAACTAGAGGACAGCAGAGCTGATGAATACAATGAAAAGACTAAGAATCATGTAGTTTTAGAGCAGCGGTTCCTAACCCCAGTCCTGGTGTTTTCCCTACTCTACACATGACCCAGCCAATGAGGTGGGTTAATGAAATGGTTAATGATTTGAATCAGGTGAGCTTTAAATCAACCAATCAGTTTGAAGAAAATAGATATGTAATATATGCCATAATTAGGGATGCATCAATACTGATACTGGTATCAGCTATCAGGCCGATACTGCGCTCGTTTACTCAAACTCATAAAAATGACACCAACAACCAATACCACCTGATAATGTGAGGTAAGCCTAGTGTAAACTGCCGGGTTAATGAAGAAATTACTCAACCTGGCAGTGAACGAGGATCTGTTCACACAGAAAAGTGCTGTTGACACCTTGACAGTCAGACATAAAGTCATTGGTCACTTTAAACATTCTACCTTGGTAGATTCCTGCCAGGAATACACTGTGCAATTTTGGCCAGTTTTAAACGCACACAAACACAGTCATAATTGCAACCACTTCCCTGATAAGGCTGGAGACGCACAGGCTAACAAAATGTGGGGGGTTCACATTTGCTCAACAACAAAGTCTGTATATGCAACTTTACTGTCACTGAATAGAACTGTATAAACTTTATATAGGTATGAACCTTCGCACATTGATCTTTTAAACTTCTTCTAAAACTTCTTAAACTTCTTCTTCTAAAATTAGGTCGTAGAGAGACAGCACTGTTCTACCATGTACATCACCTCCTAGTTTTAGTTACAGTGTGGCACAAGTCAGCAAAGCTGCTGTAGAGTTAGCTCAGTTCTCAGTGTTTCTGCTCAGTACTCGGATGCACACAGTGTTGTTTTGAATGAAACAGCTTTATTGATTGTCTGTAGACAGAGCTGTGTGTAGGGGCTGCGTTTCACATAGCATGTCAAATCCGACGGAGCGTTTTTGTACAGTGTGAGTACATAAATCGTAGACTTTGTACACAAAGGTCTATTCAGATGTAAGTCTGAGTCACCAAATAACAAGATTTCTTGCACAGTGTATGTCTGGAGGATGTGACATGGAATAAAACTTGCTCTTCTCCACTGCAACTCTACTCAATACAAGGTAACTAATGTAGCATAGCTGGCTAATGGACATTATTTAAAATCAGCGAGTAGATTTTAATGACAACTGTTAAGGTACATTGCACTCATTTACACCTACAACTACTTGATTCTAAGTTACTTGGTATGGTATCAGTGAGTACTTGGACATGTACTTGTCACATTATGCGAGAAACAAAGAGAGTACAATCCTGTAATTGTAGAACTACAAAGCGCACCTATACGGTAAGTAGGTGTATCTAATAAAGTGGCCTGTGTGTGTATATATGTATACGTATACACGCTGATTGTTGATTTTCTAAGTTGAAAAACTACACATCCTCTACAGAGATCACAATTCTACACAATTACACAATCACTTTAACAAATATTTAACATATATAAAAAAAAAAACATAAAATATGGCACATTTTGGATTTATTTTTTCCCCTAATATCTTACATGATGCAGTTGATTAGAAATTTTCAGAATATGGCATATTTAAGTTTGTTCCTTGTAGAGAATGTGTACTTATTTTCACTTAGAAATCCAACAAAACTTATAATCTGACCAGGGTGTTTAGTTTGTATATGACTGTAAGGTCATGTAGGCTGAAAACCTACTTGTTCAGTCAACCTTCTGTAGTTTTTCCCCATTAGAAAACAGGTGCAGATCTGGGGGTTCATGGAGAATTACTGATGGGGCATTGAAGTCTCCAGGAGCCCCCATGCCTGTGCTATGTGTGCTTCTGGTTCTCCCCTTTTAGCTAGTAGCCAAGGCTACCAGAGTCTCTGCTCACTCTATTTTTAATATATATCATGTCCAAGCTCTAAAAACAACTAACAATCTGTGTTTTTTAGCTGAACAACTGCCCCTGCTATCTAGTTGTTCCCGGATGCCTGCCCTCCAGACCAGTACAATCACTGTGGAGCCACCTGCATGCACCACTCACGCTCCTATTGTTCTAGAAAGACTTGCATGTGCCACTCACTCTCTTTGTGTAATGGAAAGCTTTGCTTCAATGAACAGTCCATCAACACTTCTTTGAATACCTGTTATGTGTTTGGACTGGTAACCGGCCTCTTTACCTGTTCCATACTGCCTATATGGCAAATAGTATATTCTCTTCAATTGCTAGTCCATTATTTAATCTGTCTGTCTATTCAGATAACTGTTCATATACTTCCAATATTAGTTATTTGTTTATCAGCGTTTGTTTTTTATACTTAGCCATACCAGGGCTATTGCTCAGTCATTAGCTTAGCAGCAGTTTGGTCCCTGTATATGTTCACTATTATGTATGTTAATCTTCACTTTCATTATTAAATTCAATTATAACATAGTATTGCCTGTTATATTATTATTATCAATAAAACAGATAGATCCAGTTCTAAAATCTGATTGGCTGAGCTATGTTCAAACCGCATACAGTTCTTTATTTCTTTAAGTTATTATACACCTGCTGGTAACAAACTACATACTTGGTTGAAGAACTTGTCTGTTGCAATTAATATTAGTAGTAAATTAAATTACATATTGAATGTTGTATTTTATTGTATTTTGCTGCTATTTAAGAAAGTAATAACACGCAGCAATCAATAACATGGCTGGTTTAACACAATGGAACCAAATGGACCTATCCTAACGGAAACTACTTCTAAACCCTCCCCACCTCCCAAAAAAATCCCACATCTTTGTCCTTACTGTTCCCACTGTCTATACACAAACATGGGGGAACTATGTAGAGTTAGGTGTGGGATACTACAATATCTGAGCTGAAAAAGTGCTTTAATCACAATATGCTAACCTTAGTAAGCATAAAACTCAGAGGAACTGTACATCTATAAATGCATTGTGATGATGTAAAAAGCACAATACAATATATTCTGAATTGACTGTTTGTTGTTATAATGACAGGATGAAAATTGCCAACCAACCTGAAACATCCATAATGGCCTAGAAACATCCTACTGCAAAGGTTATAAAAATTACCCAAATGAGGATGTCCACTGAGTGCAGGTACATGTAAAAAGACATAAACAGAAAGGTAATTTATACTGTTACATCTTAAAAGAATCAGAAAGAAAGGAAGCTTAACCAATGACAACAAAAAAGAATAAAAAAGAAACTTTATAGCTACATAATAAAAAGAACAAAACAGAAACCTAACCAGCTATATCTAAAAAGAATGAAAGAGAAATCAGTTACAGCCCACCACCACTCCCCTCATCGGAGAACCATTAAAACTTTTTATTCGTAATGTATTTATAAGGGAGGACATGAAAGCATAGACATCTAAAAGAAAGAAATAAAAAAGAAAGGAAACTTTACAAGTTAACTACTTGTAAAAAAGAAAGGAAACTTATCCAACTACATAAAAAAAGACTAAAAAAGAAAGGAAAGTTAACCAACTACATACAAAAAGACTAAAACACAAAGACAATTTAATGAATCACATATAAAACAAGAAAGGACATTTAACCAACTACATGTAAAACAACAAAGGAAACAAAACTGACTACATACAAAAAAGAAAGGAAACTTGACCAACTACATATAAAAAGACCATACAGAAAGGAAACTTGACCAGCTACATAAAAAAT
>JAILXH010221371.1:1597-14065 GCA_023558415.1 Piaractus mesopotamicus
AAAGCGTTTTTTCAGTATTTAGTGTGACGACTCTTTGCTTTTATAGCAACTTTCAAGACCTGCTATCAGTTTTTAGTAAGATGTTTTTAGTATTTTCCACACCTCCAAAGTTCAGTCTTAGAAGTTGGTTGCATTTTCTGCTTACATTTAACTTTAATTTACTCTAGACCAGGTCTGGACTCTGTGGTGGATGGACCATTGTTCTGAGAACACCAGAAGCAAAGAACCTTTTAGAAACCTTTATTTCTTCATGTGCAGAACTACAAAACACAAACTTTAGGACGGTGTGTATCTCCTTGGTATAATTTGGGCCTGATGAATGAGCCATTGTGTTTTTCAGCCAGACTTTGATTTGGACACCATTAGGGAAGCGGTAATGCCGAGCGGTGCGGATGTGCTCGGTTTTATGAATATTTAATAGCTTATTTGCCTGTGTGAAGCAGTGATATAGTTTTTGATTAGCACATTCCCACAGCGAGGCGTTTCTTTGGGGAGTAAACACAAGTTAGCAGTTCTCAACTCTGATATTTTTAGAGCGTAAAAGTGTGAAAACCCTTAATCTGTATTTGTTTTTCTCCTTCTTTTTTTTTTAAAGTCCGTGCTGAGACTGAATAGAAGTAAATGAGGTGATCACACAAAGTCTGTTTACTTTCCTTCATCTCTGCGTTCGTAATGTCATTAATGAAGCTGCAGTTCGATGTAAACGTTTTAAACCACAAAAAAGAAACATGCCTCCATTAAGCTACAGCACCAACATCTGCCTATCACACAAATTCTCTTGGTAAACATCGACTCGCTTTATTTCAGCTCAGATGCTCCATCTGTAACTGATCATTTCCCCATTTGTTTTCAAGAGCTCGCTGTGGTGCTGAAGCAAATCTAATATATTCTTATTTTCCTCATACTCATGTTTCCTCAGGGTCACCTGCTCCAAGCTTTGTGAGTAGAGCTCTTATCAAGGATGTGGGGCTTTTTGTTTTTTGAAAATGAGTGAAACCTAATTCTGGGATTTCTCGCCTTTTCTAACAGAATATGAAGCAGGAATGTGTCTGGAGACGTGTGCAAACATCAGTATGACTCACTGCTCTAACCTAGGCTGACATTTGAAAGTTCTGCAGTAGTTTCCCAGAACTTTATTGGATGTGTTGCTGTGTTTCTCAGAAATCTGAGGTAGGAGTCTGAATAGAGCAGAGTAGACACAGTTAGACACAGCTAGACACAATTCACTCAATTTAATTTACAGTTATTTGTGTAGCACTTTATACAGTGGGAATAATCCCAAAGCAGCACTACACAAATGCAGGGCCAAGCTCCAAGTGGACAAGCCAGGGGGCAGTGGCAAAGTCTCTAAAAGCATGAAGAAGAACCACTGAGAGGAACCAAGACTCAGAAGGAGAAACTCCCTAAAAAATGAGGAGGAACCACTGAAAAGGAACCGAGACTCAAAAGGAGAAACTCCATACATGCATAAGGAGGAACCACTGAGAGGAACCAACGCTCAAAAGGGGAAACTTCATAAGACCACGATGAAGAATCACTGAGAGGAACCAAGACTCATCAGGAGATCCTTCTTATGTGCATAAGGAGGAACCACTGAGAGGAACCAGTGCTCAATGCCGAGTCTTGGTTCCTCTCAGTGGTTCCTCCTTATGCATGTATGGAGGTTCTCCTTTTGAGTCTTGGTTCCTCTCAGTGTTTCCTCCTCATGCTTTCATGGAGTTTCTCCTTCTGAGCCTTGGTTCCTCTCAGTGGTTCCTTCTTATGCACTTATGAAGGAGGAACCACTGAGAGGAACCAACGCTCAACAGGGGAAACTTCATAAGACCATGATGAAGAATCACTGAGAGGAACCAAGACTCAACCTTCTTATGTGCATAAGGAGGAACCACTGAGAGGAGCCAACACTCAACAGGGGAAACTTCATAAAACCATGATGAAGAACCATTGAGAGGAACCAAGACTTAAAAGGAGAAGCTTCATAAGTGCATAAGAAGGAACCATTGAAAGGAACCCAGACTTAAAAGGAGAACCTTCATAAGTGCATAAGAAGGAACCACTGAGAGGAACCAAGGCTCAAAAGGAGAACCTCCATACATGCATAAGGAGGAACCACTGAAAGGAACCAAGACTCAAAAAGTAAAACTTCATAAGATCATGACGAAGAATCACTTAGAGGAACCATGACTCAAGAGGAGAAACTCTGCAAGAACATGATAAAGAACCACTAAAAGAAACCAAAACTCAAAAGGAAAAACCCCCTAAGAGCATGAGGAGGAACCACTGAGAGGAACCAAGACTCAAAAGAGAAAACCTCATAAGATCATGATGAAGAACCACTGAAAGGAGCCAAGACTCACTCAACAGGAGGACCTTCTTAAGTACATAAGGAGGAACCACTGAGAGGAACCAAGATTCAACAGGAGAAACTCCCTAAGATCATAAGGAGGAACCACTGAGAGGAACCAAGACTCTCTTAGAGCATGAGGAGGACTCAGTAAGAAGAGGATTCAAAAGCCTAAAGAACAATTACCATTAAGTATTCTAAATAAAGAAATTAGGTGCATCACTTCCCCGTGATGTTGCCAGTGGGACCACTGAATGGACAGACTCACCTTTAAGGAAGTCAGGGTCAGTTGAGAGATCTGAATGTTCTCCAGCATTTAAACAAACTACCAAGTAGGACTAGTATATATAGCAGTGATAACGAGCTGTAGTGTGTAGCCACCCTGTAGAGTCATGCAGGAAGGCAAATGTAGATTAATGGAACTTTGGTTAATTCTACCGTGGTTGAGCGCGGCCTGGCTAACGGCTCCACATCTGTCTAAATGAGAACGGTTTGCATATTACAGCAGGAGTCATTCGCTCTCACAGTCCACCATCAGTATCTTTCCAGCACGTTCAATCTCCTCTCTTTTTGTCTCTGGCAATTCACCGTTTTTTCTCAGCTGTCAGGAATGGAGCGTGAATCAAAGTGAGACCTCGGTCTCTCGGTCTTGGTTAATTTCCCATGACGGGCCTTTATGAGTACAGTAACTGCTCTCACTTTGTATTAAGTGTCTGTAATAACTGTATCATTACACATTAACAATACATACAACAACAATTTAACTACTAGTAATGTATTTACTGTTACAGATGGATTACAGTAGTACAGTATATGTCAATATTTCAGGGTAACTACACAGTTATGTCGTGATAATTGTAATAGCATATTTTCTTTTATGTAATTGCATAAATGTAATATAGCTGGGGTAATTACATTTGTATTAAATTGGCCAATCAGGAATCGTTTTCTCTGTGGTCCCTAGGTAGGTACAGCTCTCTTACTGGGTAGGACTTCAGGAGCTGAACAGAAGGCCTCATTCGTCTGATTAACCCTCTGCATAATTGTGACGTTACAGGTGAAGCAACCAATCACGTTTTGATTTACTATGGACAGGAACAATTTTATGTGGGAAAAAAAAGGTCAGTCTAGGCCGTCTAGAAGTCCTAGACGTTCCACTGACTGTGAATACGAGCAGCAGCCTAAGCAAAGGGCTGTTAGAAAGCATCAGCTCTGTACCAAGGCTCTCAACTGAAACTGCTACAAGGTCAAACGTCTGATATGTCTGTCACAAGTAAAATATGGAACGTCTTTTAGAAGCTTCAAATGTCTGTGTTTAATCTAGAATGGCCAAAACATGTTTTCTGAGGCAAGTCACCGTTAGCTTTTTGCTAATAAACTACTGCAGTCTCATAGGGATGCTAGCAGAAATTAACATTGTTTTTTTTTCCCTCATGTTTTAACATTTATTGCTCAAATTGAAGGCCTAGCTCTAATAGTCATTGTTCACATTGGTAAGTACTCTCACGGTACAGGATAACGTAAAGCCAGTTAGGCTACCACATCACAACACAAGCATACCCCCATACAGCTAAGTAACTGTTAGGAACGTTGGCATTTCCTGTGTAGATGCAGTGTAAGTTCTCTCATATTGTCAGTTTTTACACACCTCCTGTTACAATTAGAAAAGTCCGTCCCACTTTATATTAAGTATCTCTAATAACTGTGTAATTACACATGAACAACATATGCAACAACAATGTAACTGCTAATATTTAGTCACTGTTACAGACGGATTACAGAAGTGCACTTTATGTGTATCAACTTCAGTTTTGCCTCATGTAATTACACAAGTGTATTTTAATAGTTGTAACAACCTATTCTCTCTCATGTAATTACACAAGGGAAATAACATGAATGTAATTACATTTGTAAAAGTAAGTATGTAATAAAATACATTAAGACATTACTTACACTGTATCTGCCAGCTTTCCTAACATTTTGGTAGCATTTATGTTGCTAGTGCTCTGACATTGTAAATATTTCAACTTTAAACCATTCTGTAATGGCACAGTACAGCAGACGTCCCCTTATTATAAAAAGTAACTTTTATGACATTAATTTAATGTGTTGTGTTCCATCTTAAGCAATGTCTATATTAGCACTTCATTATTACACAGTACCTACATAACAACTACACAGGAACTGCCCACTTATTTTAAAGTGTAACTTCGACACTGCACTACAGGAAGGTTCCCGTGTAGAAGATACACTTGTGTAATCACCTGAGGCAAAACTGAAGTTGATACACATGTGTAATTACATAGTCTGTAGTTCTGTAATCCATCTGTAACACTGACTAAATCATCAGTAGTTACACTGTTGTTGCATATGTTATTCACATGTAACTACACAGTTATTAGAGACACTTAATATAAAGTGGCACCGAAAAAGTCTTGTTGGAAAAACAGCAGTTTATTACACATAAGAGAGAATGTGCTGTCACAACTATCAAGATGCACTTGTGTAATTGTATGTGTAAAAAAGTAAAGTTAATAGACAAGTGTATTTTCATAAGCTGTCCATCCATCTGTGAACACATCAGTGAATACATTACCAGGAGAAACATTGTTGTTGCATATGTTGTTAATGTGTAACTACACAGTTATTTGAATGGTACAGCAATAAGACTTCCTGTTATAAATGAAGTGAGTCTATAAATATTGGCCTCACCATATAATGCTGCATGTATATAATGATATGAAATGGTGAACCGTAGACTTTACAGTGGTGGTGATAGGAGCTAATGGCTTAGATGTCTTCAACACAAATATAGGCATTTTATTCACTATCCCAAGTGAACAATGAACCTACACGCATATGAGTTTTTGCGTGTAATGTTGATAATGATAAAATAGTGGTAAATCTGAAACAAACATAGTGTCATCGATGAAAAACGCCATTTTTAAATGGCATGACTGCCCCCCTGTGGAGTGTTTTCAGCCTGCCAAACATGAGTGAGTAAGTCAGTCAGTGAAGGAGTGCATAAGTTAGTCAGTTAGTTACTTACAAGCCAGGTCCATGAGGTGCTTTGGGGACTATTTTGCCTTACAACCACCCTGTATGTACCTCTTTCCTTTTCTGAAAAATTAAGCCAGATTAGGCCTATGGACCACCTTTTAATGAGCATCCCCAACGTGACCAATAACATTATGTACTGGCATGTTTATAAAAGACCTTTGTAAGCTCATCCAAACATGTTTAGTCCTTCACTTCATTTCTTCTGGGCACAAAAGACCCTAGATTTGTGTTCCGATGTACAACTGCTATGTGTTCTTTTGTAACCTGCGTAACTCACGAATTTCTCTGGCATTTCAAGGCAAAGGATTATGAATCACACTGTTCATTACTGTTCAGTGTCTTCTGGGTTATGTAATTGTTCAGAATAATTTGAGTTAAAAGAACCACTGACAAAAAGATGACTCTTACTGCGTAATGAGCTTGGGCTGTAATTTGTTTTCTTCTTTCCTGTTTATTTTCTCTTCACTGGATCTGCAACCTTTTTTTTCTGTATGTGCTGGAAGGCCTCCTAAACATGATGAATGGAAAGAACGGAGTCATTTCATGGATTACTTAACAACAAAGAAACATCAGCATTATGATTCAGGCTCGGTAAACCCCAACCTCAGTCCTGGAGCTGGAGCTGGAGGTTTTATTAGGGCTTATCACATATAACTACATTCACCGTCCACTTTATCAGAAACGCCAACCTGCGCTTTCTCTTGTTGGCTACTTCATCAGAAATACCTACATTCTACTTCCACTTTTTGCCCACTTTGAAACACCCATCTTCTGCTTCCACTCACTGGCCACTTTATTAGAAACACCCATCTCCTACTTCCACTCACTGGCCACTTTATTAGAAACATCCTTCTTCTGTTTCCACACACTTGCCACTTTTTTTTAGAAAAGCCTACATTCTACTTCTACCCACTGGCCACTTTTTAAGAAACACATAACTTGTGCTACCACTCACTGGTCACTTTATTAGAGACACCAACTTTCTACTTCCACTCACTGGCCACTTTAATAGAAACACCTACTTCCACTGACTTGTCATGAAGTCCACCTACCTTCCACTATATGCACAGCAATGTAGCTGGAGTTAGTGTCACTGCTAGTTGGAGAGCGGTCCACCACCGAGTAATATCCAGCCAGGAGTGCCTCTTTTGTCCGAAACTGACCTCTAACACAAGCTGCACATCACCAATCTCTGTACAGCTGTGCAAAGTGCACAGTGAGTATATGGTGTCCATGAGCATCACGTGTTGGTGTTAATGAAAAGAGGTTTGCCGTCTAGAGTATCAGGCTGGACACATTTCAAGTGATGCTGGACACATTTCAGCAGCATTCTCCCTCATTCATGGCTGGGTCCACTGAACACCAGCATCAAGTATACATGTCATGTATAACCAATGATTTCCACAACGATTAGTGTTCTCTAATTTGAATAATGACATAATGATTGCTTATACCTTGAAGATTTAATATGCGGTCGAGTTAATGTGGAAGTAATGCGCAGTATTTACTTTGTACATTGCGCTCTGCGTGAGGCCGCCTGTGCATCTTAATTACTCTAAATTATTCATCTGTATCGCTTTGCTTTGATGCGCGATGGATTTACTGCCATGTGCTTACAGGTGCGAGCGTAACAATCAAGTAGCGGGCTCATACGTCTTCATGTAAATTACCCCGGCAGGGTTTCTTTACGCCACTTGTTCAATCCTCCGGACCCCTCCTTCTGTTCTTCAGACGCGTCGTTCCCTGATGAGATGGAGTTTTGGGGTTGCGAAAGTGTTTGATCCTTTCTGAATATTCATCGGCAAGTCCCTGATGGAAAAGAAAAGCCCTGCTAATAAAATGCAAGTCTGCAAGTTGATGAATGCGCATGCAATGCGAAAAGCATCGCCAGGATGCCATCTCTTCAAAACTCTCCGCGCATGAACTCTGTTTGTTAACCAGGAGGCCCCAGGTTCCCTCAGCACAAACACAGAACAAAACGGTGATGCGTGAGCCCGAGCTCCTGGCGCGCCGTGTGAGGAGCGAGCCATGTTTGATTTGTACATATGCATTTATTCATGCGTTTCTTTCTGATGTAAGACTAAACATTACTTACGGCTTGTTTTTATTTCACCACGAATTCACATACATCAAGTCTTTTTAAGTCCCCGAGGACAGTTTACGGGCCTAAACCATAAATATTCATTTACGGCCCTCCAGCGAGCGTGTAATGAATATCATTTTTACACAATAAGGCTGTAATGCCTCGGTGACATAAGGAATGTCTGTGCGCTACAAAACAATGGCTGAGGGATGATGTTAGTTTACTAGGCTGGCGAGGCCGTATTGTATTGTGTGTGTGTGTATTGAGCCTGGGATTTGTTTCGATTGGGGTCGGGGGGGGGGCGCAGGAATGCTGTTTGGGCTTTGTTAGTCAGAAAAGAGTTGGGTCTCCGGGGAAATAAGGAGGTTCAGACTCAGGGAAGTCAGAGAGGGAGGAGAGAAGGGCGAGCAAGTTAAAAACGCGAGGGCCGTGTACATGCGGCTGAGCAATTACCGCGAACTCGCCGTCCCTCAGTAAATCTCCACAACACAAAATATGGAGGTACTGACCGGAGCAAAGGGAGAGAAAGAGAAAGAAATGGTAACAAAGAGAGGGGCAGAGAGTACCGCGAGGAAGCAAAAAGCCAAGGAGTTGGACCAGGAGCAATTTGAGACTAGGAATGTTATTAAAAGAGGTGACTTGATCATTATCGAGTATAAAAGGAGCATCTAGAAAAGCTCTAGGCCGTTAGGAGCAGCAAATAATCCAACGGTTTAAGAACAACGTTCTTCGATGAGCAACTACATGAATTTCACCCTTTATAGTGCATGACATTTTCCAAAGATCTCCAAAAAATCTCAAAAAACACAACTCTAATGCTTGTGATCTTCGATCGCTCAGATGGCACTGCATGTTCTTGTGATGGATATCACAGCATGGGCTTGGTAATGCTTAAGCAAACCGTTGTCAATAAACACTGTTCATCGCTGCATCCACAAATATACGTTCAGACCGTGCACAGCGGATTGCACGTCAACAACATCCAGAAACACTGCCGACTTCTCTGGGCTTGAGCTCATCTGAAATTTACTGATGCACAGTCGGAACATGTATTGTGGTCTGACGAGTCAAACTTTCCGATTGTTTATGGAAAAAAACGGAGGTCGTGAGCTCTGGCAAAAGAATAAAAAGACAATCCAGATTGTTGCCAGCGTAAAGTTGGAACATATGCTGCCTTTTAGGTGCCGTCTTTACCGGGACATCCATGCATGACAATGCCAAGAAATATTCAGCGCATGTTACAACAGCATGGCTGCGTAATCAGAGAGTTTGGGTGCTGGACTGGCCTGTCTGTCTCCTATTGAAAACACGTGGCACATTATGAAGTGTAAAATATGACAGCATGGCGCCTTTGTTGTCATAGGCATTTCAGCTTAAGACTCGAACTGAAAAAGGACAAAAACATCTGCTTTCAAACCTGGTCAGCCGGTGTCTTCAGTCCCCAAAGCATTATGGTGACACTTTACTGTAGGGTATTGTTTATAAGGCTAATGATACCCATGCTAACTAGCCAGCTAGCAAAATAAAGTATTGAAGTTATGTTCAAACTTGTCAAAAAAAAAAAAATCAAAGGTTTGCATTGCAAAGTTTGAATGGCTGGCCGATTAGCATGCTAAAATCTATGTAACTTGGACCACTCAAAATAAAAGCACTCCATCACGACTCTACACCAAAGCTTATAGCCCAACAAAGCAAATTTTATGTATTATATTCAAACTTAAAAAAAAAAAAAAGGTTTAACTGCTCAATAAGCTCATTCTAATTGCACTATTTATACCCACAGACCTTAATCTGTATGTGCCTTATGTCACCTCAGTGTTATTTTCAGGACCTTCTTATATTTATTATTTTTTTATTATTCTGTTTTTCTACAATTAGTGTTTAGTTTTACGATTAGTGTTCAGTGTTTTTTAGTGTCTTTTATGGTTTGCTACGACTTGGAAATAACTTTGTTTGCAATTATTTTTGTTTTTAAAAAAGAAAATGAATCAAGTCACAATGATTTCTGGGCACGTTCTGCTGCTGGGGTGACCATCAGCCTAGTGGTAGGAGAACTGAGGCAGCAGTCAGATGCTCATGGGTTCAAATCCCAAATGACAGATTTCCCTTGTAGGATAAATAAAGTAAATAACAGGCAGTAAAAATAATTCTCATGTTCACAGACACTTTGTTTCAGGGTCTTCTGCACGTCATTAAGATGCTTCCTGTCAAGATCTGTGTCCCTAATCACTTTTATTGTGGGAAACCCTTCAAATGTCTGGCCATGTTTTCACCATGTGTTGGGTGCTTAGGGCTAGCGTGTTGGTCTGCCTGGCTGATGAACAGCATGCTGGCTGAAGGGAGGAGCTCCTGTGCAGAAGATGGTGACTGACAGCAGAGCTCCAGCTCTCCTCAGGAAGCAGCTTTGTCACCCCGCGGCTCCACACGTCCGCAGCATCAGCATGAAGAACGGCAGCCCGTGTCCAGCTGACACAAGTCTGCATGGGCAGAGGAGGGGAAATGAGTGATGACCTCTGCATACATTTCCCCACAGCCGTCACTCATTGAGTGGACAAGCCTTTAGGAAACGGACGCAGATGTGTCCTTTTAGTAGTGATGCACTGAAATGAAAACTGTTGGCCGAAACTGAAAACGAAATTCAAGACGAAAGTGTCAACTTTGAACAATTTTGGTGGCCAACAATTCGGTGCATGGGTACATTTAGGTCTTAAACAAGGCGATTCACGCTGAGATTCACATTTGTGATGCGAATATGTCTGAAAGTGTGTCATGATGTGATGACGAGCAGGTGTGGTGTTCAATTTAGTGGTCTTGTGACCACAATGTCATGGCTGCTATGGCCTTCACAGTTAAATAAATAGCCCCTTTTTTGGTCCATTCATCATTAAAATAATCACATGACATAAATGGCTCCTGCCGTTTTTCAAATTATGCGGTAAATAAAAAAACAGTGATAATTCAATAGTGAGTGGTTTATACTGTTTTACGATTGTTCTGTCTTTTCTCATTCTGTCCAGTCAAACTGTGAATTTTGACTTTTACAGATACTCGCCACGGTGCTGTGGAGTGACTGAGGCTGGGGCTTTTCACTGTGGTGCACTGTCACCATCTGGTGGCTTGGGCTGAGAGAAATGGTGGAATTTGGGGCCAAGCTGGGGTCAAAGGTTCGTTTCACGTGAGAAATATGTAAGTGGCTTCCTTTCAGCTTATATTTACTGTTATACACTGTAAAATTTTAGCATTCTTTGTTTTCGTGTATGGTACTTGTGCTGTATATAGTCCTTAAATTGATTCAAAGCAACACAGAAAATCAGCTAAAAGAATTCCTGATTGACCTACGAAAAGAAAAGCACTGGAGCTATGAGGCTAACATTGCTAACAAATAATAGAAGCCAATAGTCACCCAAATGTTTTCAGATTTTTTGGGGGGGTTTTTTTTTAAGAAAAAAGAACTGTATATTGAAAAAACACAAAAATGAAGCACAAATGAAGCAAGAAGACAGGTGCTCCTGGGGCACAGGTGCAGCAAACTCAGAGACAATTCCATAATGGGAGAGGCAAAAACCAAAAAAATTCATCTGCGTCCAAAAGCATGTGCAGAATAAATCCCAGAGCAAAGAAATTCTGGGGCACCCCGTCTTATGAGTTGTATTAAAAGCCTATATTGAAACATTGCAATGAGTATAAAAATGTGTCGAAGCATTACGGCCTTCTCAGGCCTTCATCAGGACACAAAAATTGGCATATCAATAGAAAAAACCTGAGAACACACACACACACACACTCATATATATATATAGATATATATATATATATATATTCCTCTCTCCTTCCCCCTTTTCCTTTTCTTCCTGACCAACAGGTGGCAGAAGCTTGTGTATTAATTGAGATCTTACACATCTCCTCTAGTGTCTCTGGTTTGAGAAATGAGTAATAATTCATTCTTTCCACCAAACTCTTGTCAAAATGGGCAAGTTTTCAGATTTACAAATATCCTACGGCATATTGTAAAGTTTTACAGAGGCATTCCGAGCATAGTTATACTTGCAAGGCTAGGAAGGACCAACAGGTTGAAGTAATTTGCTACAGCGCCACCCTGATGTAGACCAGTGCTGCATAGTCAATTAAGAACATTACGGACAGAAGTTTGCCAATGACGACGTAGGATAAATAACATGAGTAAGATCGTCTATTTTTTACCTAAAGAACAGCATAACTTCATAATGCTTCTATTTTCAGGGACGCCCTCAAGGGGTCCAAGAGATTAATTAGGGGGTCCTGCACCCTCCAGGACCTCCTAATTCACACCTTGCACTTTTTTTGAAGGGTACATACATAGGGACATTACAACACATGCATAAGTTGTAACTTAAATAACATATTTAAAAAGGAATACTTGAGTATTGAAGAACAGCTAATGTCAGTATTCTACACTGTGTAACTCGATCCCACACAAATGACCACAAAAGCTCACATTTTAGTGATCAAATCATTTTTTTCTGACTCGACTAATGAGAAGGCTGATCCGGCAGCTACTGAGTGTTGGATGTCAGGCTGAAAAGAGACGAGCTGCAAACAGAGTTCTGGGCACAATTCAACAGGTTTAGATGTCTATTTGACATGTTTAGTCCGCAAGTGATGGTGTAAGTTGTTGGGTTTGAAAGCTTCATTTAAACTGACCCCTGAGCAAACAGCACAGAGCTCTAGTTACTCATTTTCAGTTCATTTTCAAGTCCAGAGCTGCTACTCACTGCTGTATTTCCTTCATTTCAGCTATGCTTGCTCTAGAATATAAACAGAACTGGCTAACATTTTGTTTGGAACAGTCAATGAGCTTCATATAAATATAATGTTTTATTTTTGCGAAAAAGCAACAATATTTGTTGTGTTTAAAACGGTTTTGTTAAACGCCTGTTTTGTAGTTAACCTGTGTTTGCGCTTAAAATATGCAGTACCACCACAGCTCACTGGGGGGGCCACA
>JAILXH010221444.1:0-10153 GCA_023558415.1 Piaractus mesopotamicus
AAAAAAAAAAAAAAAAAAACTAACAAAAATGTTACAGTTAATTGCACAGATATTACAGTTGCTTATAACTATGATAGTTATTGCTACCCGGCATTGTATTTTATTTTTCCTTGAGGTTTAATGTGTTTGATTTGATTTCCAAAACCTTTCACATGACCCTTTTCCAATCTGTTTTTATCCCTTAGAATTAAACAGGCTGTTTTAAGCCTGATATGTAAATGAGCTCCGTTCTGATTGGCTTCCCCTTATTCAAAAAGCAGTTCAGGCTGAATCACTCCATAGAACTTTAATGTGAATGGATGGGGCAGATAGGCTAAACAGACAGATAAATGCATTGGTTTTTGTGACATCAGGGAATTCAAGTGAAGTGAAAACAGTGAATTCAATAAGGCTGTTTTGGCAGTTTGGACTGTATGGACTGGGGGTGAATAGCATGTATTGAACTTTTAGCAATGTTCATATACTGCATCAAAACAACAAGGAAAATTAAGTTTTTTTTAATGTTGTGGGCCTTTTAACAAGCTAGCTTACTTAGTCATCTAGCTATGTAAACTATTAGTAGCAGGCCACAGAGCTCTAAACCAGCTAGTGCAGTCAGGGCCAATTTAATAGATTGGTTTTCTGTTTACAAGAGTTACTGGGTGTGCGCACAGCCAAGGGGCAAAACCGTTTTGGTAACTTAGCCAGTCACAGGATTGTAACACTAGTCAACTCTTGTAATCAATACAGATTTTTAAATTCTTGTTGACTCAATAATAAATTACCATTTCTGAGTTGAATCTGTTTGTCTTTCATTTGTATATCAATTTTGCATTATGTGAATAGTTAGCTAACAGAAGTTAATCAATATCAGCTAGTCATCACGTCTCTGTGAACACCTTTTGAAGTTTGCCGTTCACTAAATGTGTAGTTAATAGGAGCTATCCACATAAAAAGAACCTTCATGGCTTGCAGTCAAATTATGTGCTCTTGTTAAAATGTCCTACCGTAGTGCATATTTGTAGGTAGCGCTCTACATAAAACTATAGGTAGGATATTTTAATAGCCTAAATCAGACAAAACTAAAGTCAGCTTCTTATTTGCCAGATTGTAGTTCGAATTTTCCTGTACCAGCTTAAATGGTGCAGCAGTTACTTGGTGCCTCAGCGCCACTGCCCACTCAGGCACCAGATGTAACCGAAAAATTCAAACAAAAAGCTGGCGAATAGAAGAAGACTTTAGCATTGTCTAAATCACAGTGTCAGAAAATGCCATCATTATTAAAACTACAGTTAGGATGTGTCAATAGCCAAACACCTTATCGAAAACCCAATAAATTTAGATTTGAAGTGGCCGTTGCACAGACTTTCACTGCCTTTAGGACCACTGGAATCACAATCTGCCCTTGGATTTCTTTCCCGGTGTTTGGCAATGGAATGTGATCCCTTGATATTAATATTGGTGAAGTTTACTGCACAACAACTCTTTTGCCATTGTTGCTGTTTGCTGAGAAAAGAGCTGCTTTCTGCCATAAAGAGTGGCATATTCTGTTGTTTTCTGCTCTCTCCATGATGACATTGAAGAGAAACCTGTCTATGCATGGGCGTACCTGGGCTGAAGCCCACAGACCCCGAGTGGCTGTTTCTTAATAAGTTTTATTTATTTGTCCTCTATCTAGATTGATAATAAGCTTTCCCAATCAAACGAGTGGGGAATATTTATTAAGCTGACTTTTTAGGAAAGTGAAATTTGATTTGTTCTTTGTGAGCGCTGTCACCGTATTATGGCCAATCACATTATTATGCTCTCCGGCAAGCTCAGCTTTCCTTTCTCAGCCCGCCAATCACCACACAGCAACTGTTTCTGTCTGCTATCGCCTCAATCTCACTTCCTTATCAGCATGCCAGTGTTTGAATTTGAAGCTGAATGATGTAACTGAGGACAGTTAAATGTGAGATTGCTCTTTTACTACAAAGGCTAAAATGGGCTTTGTGAAAAGGTAAACTCAAACATCTATTACAGGTAAGACGTGAATAAACATTTTATATGCCTGCCATGGCTGTATGCTTTGCCCTATGATGGTAAGCTTTAGAGTTTTAAGTTTTTATCTCAGTCATGTCATCTTCTTTTGGTCTGCGCCTCTGCAAATTGTGTCTACCAAGTTTTTCACAGGCCTACCCAATGATTTATTTCTGCCTACCCCACTGGATCCAACGATAGACTATAGCTTGTCGTAGACCACGCTTAACTCAGCTTCCTATTCATGAGTTGCTTGTTCAAATTTAAACATTCCGCCTGAAATGGCACCAGAATGTAATTGTTGCACTATTTAAGAAGGAAAGGGAAATTTTGAAACAAAGACCCAGTGAATAAGAAGCTGACTTCAGCCTCAGTGGTGGACTTCAGTTGTTTGGTGATGTTAATGGTTTGAAGTTAAGTTCAGTGCAAATTTCAAACCAACTATTTAGTGGTTTAATTCAAGAGTTGCCAGAATATGTAATCGTGGCACTGTTTAAAGTGGAATGGAAAATTGAAAAAAGAACATGGCAGATAAGGAGCTAATTTTAGCTTTGTTTTATTTGGTGCAGTAATGAAAAGATTCTGAATGGCAGTACTACAGACCCATAGGGCCCATGACCACTTATAGCCCCAGGGCCACTGAGCAGGTTGGCAGAGTAAACTTGCTAAATTAATATTGGTAATAAACATGTGAAATCTATCTTGTCTGGATAAGAAATAAAGGAGAGCTAATTTTTTACTTAGACCAGCCTTTAAAATCAATCTTATTTTCTCTAGACATTATGTCTTACTTAGTTCTGTAAGCCACTGTTTAACAGAGGGCACACGCATCTTTTTGCAGAACATAAGAATCCGTTTTCTGACTGCCAATATTCCATATGATGTAAAGTGTTGCTGAGCTTAGAAATAGCTGAAGAAATAGTCATGTATAAATTTCCCTTTGATCATCCAGAACATGCCTGGTGACCCGACTGAATCTAGTTTCCACATTTGGCATCAAGGACTGCTCCACTCCCTTTGGTGTGCTAAAATGCACCTTACCTATGTTCTCCTTTTCAGATTCACAGGGAAACAAACGCTGCACCTTACTTCAGCCTGCGTGTATCACTCAATTAACTTGATATTGTCAAATTGTTTGCATTCTTTCACTACCTAGGAGCAAATGTTAATTATGAAGCTACTCAACTAAGGTATTCAGTTAAGAAATACAGGGTCCTTCACAGCAAAATGAACAATTTGAGCTATGATGGCTCTTACATGGATCTCTTTTTCTGGTTTTTGACTTCTATGAGCAATGCTGTACTCTCATGTTTCAGTTGTAATTATGAACACTTAATTTGACAGTAGTTCTTATTACAGTACCGGAATATAGCTGCTGGTAGGTGGTGTTTTGTGGTGTTGGTTGTGTTTATGTGAAACCAACATTCTGGCTGTTTTGTATGACTATAGGGCAGACGTATTGGAAAAGGTAAGGTGATTACTGCACTGTTGTCAGCAATAAGCTGTAGACTGATGTTGTGACATTACAGGATATTAGCACAATTGTAAATTACATCTAAATACCAACTTTTTCACAGGCCTACCCAAAAATTTGTTTCTGCCTACATCACTGTTACACTGCAATGAGTATTTATATAACCACAGTTACACACAAGTCAGTAACTTCCAAACATTTTTTTTTTTTTTACAAATTTGTAATTATAAAATCAAATCCTCGTATTTTTACACAATCATTCTACAAACTTCACATCTTCGAATTGTAATATGTTAGCAGAGCAAATTAAAACTATTTTTTTTTTTACCTTATTTTGTTACTTAAGGCTGACAAATTCCGAGACTGATCTGTGGGATTTGATCCAGATGTGATTTCAAAAGAGGCTTCATGGTAAAACAAACTCACTGAACATTGGGAGACAACAATGAAAAACAAATTAAAAGTCTTTAAGGACATTAACATTAGCTATTGCAGACCCAAATAGTGCAAGCAATCTTACTCAAATGCTGTTATCATTTAGCTGTTCTGTGCTGTAGTACCTCTACTAGGGACACATAGATTTTTTTTAGACTGATCATGAGTACGCGTACATAATTTTTTTAGTACTCTCTGTTAACAAGTGTGATACCATACCAAGTAATCTACTTAGAGCTAAGTAATTGTTAGTGTAAATGCGTGCAACCTTAACAGTTAAATCATATATATGATATATATGATTTAATATATACACAAATATATTATGTTATATATGTATCATATATATGATTTCATATATACATACACTATATGGACAAGAGTATTGGGACACCTACACATTACACCTCCAGGAGCTTTTATGACATCCCATTCTAAACCCATAAGCATTAATATGGAGTTGGTCCCCCCTTTGCAGCTACCGCAGCTTCTACTCTTCTGGGGAGAATTTTTGCCCATTCTTCCATAAAAGAGTATTTGTGAGGTCAGACACTGATGTTGGATGAGAGGGCCGAGGCTGAGTGGCTGAGTTGCTATGGTTCCTAAACGCTTCCACTTTTCAATAATACCACTCACAGTTAATCGTGAAATATCTAGGAGGGAAGAAATTTCACAAACTGACTTGTTGCAATGGTGGCATCCTATTACAGTACCATGCTCAAATGCAGTGAGCTCTTTAGAACGACCCATTCTTCATAAATGTTTGTACAGGCAGACTGCATGGCTAGGTGCTTAATTTTATACATCTGTGGAAATGGATGAAACACCTAAACTCAATGATTAAGAGGAGTGTCCAAATACATTTATCCAAATATATACATATATGAATACTTAATTAAAATGTAGGCTAATATTTTTTTATTTGGATTTTTACCTAATGTTCTCCCAAATTTAGTCATTGCCCTTTACAGTAGCTAGCTAAGTCTCCCCCTAACACATGATGTTACCGAGCTGGGAGGTGAAGGTGAGCACATGCTCCCTCAGAGTCACAAGAATCCAGCCACAGCATCTTTTTAAACAGCTGCTAACATAACATAATTAGACAACTCAGCACACTTGCAGGAGAATGCTAACTGCTGATTCTGTTACGTCAGCTAACAGATGCCTGCGAATGCTAGTAGAATAAGGCAAGATAGAGGGCCTGGAGTCACTGTGGTCATGCCTGCTGAGTGCCAGAAAGACTTACTTAGCGGCAGTATTAGGCCCGACTCACACATACTGCTTCTACGTGGTGTGAGCAATACAGAAAGTCACGCTTTTCGTTTTGGTGCCCATGTTAACTGATCAGTGCTTTTACACAGGCTGTGCGCAGCAGAGCATCCCTGAGGGGATGTGGAATTTAGAGAATAGACCTGCCACCGATTTCTTTCTGTGTGCTGGGTGCATAAATAGGAAACCATATACAAGCTTAAAAATGATACTTTTTTATTTAATTTTATTCATGATGAAATACTAGTCAAACATTCTGTGCTGCAAACAGATTTCCTGGTTGGTCTACCAGCCTTGAAACTTGTGCCTAATCACAAGTCAGAATGCTAACAAAGACAAATAAATATTCTGTGTACTTTCATTAATCATATTTTTGTTGAAGAGAGTGACTGATGTGACCATTCATCCATCTGGAAAAAGGACTGTCTGTATAACTTTCTCACTGCTCCGCTCCGCAGCACAAAAGCTTTATGTATGTAAGGCCAGCGCGTTCTAGCTCTAGCGCTCTAAGTTAGACCAGTTACACCAGGTAGCATGTCTGAATTAGGCCTTAGCGTTGATTGTGAATGCCGCAAATACACAAAAACATCAAAAATGGGAAAGAGCTTTTTACAGACTGCCGAAAGCTAAAGAAAAGAGAAGCAAATTAATTGCACAAGGCTGAATTAAGTTTCCTTTTTTGTCAGCTTCTTGTACAAATTTTCCCATGTAAGTGGTGTCAATCTATACCCTCTATAATGGATCACAGGAAAAAAGGAAACACATTAATGCATCTAAGTATGGGTGGGTCTAAACTTCTGTAGGCTGAATAGGAGGATATATATATATATATATATATATATATATGTTATTTTTTGTGACATCACAAAAACATGGAATTCCAAACTGGCTGCTTTAACTGCTTAATTACCATACATGGACTGTTTGGACTGGGGAGGGAATGGTACCTTCGGAAACTTTAACAATGCTTACATATTATAACAAACTCAAAACAGAAAAAGAAAAAACAAAAAACAAACAAAAAAAACAAACAATAGTTTTCCATGATATGAGCCCTTAAAAGGGGAATTCCACCAATATTTCAAAATGTTTGCTCAAGTCAGTCTTTAAGTGAGTCAGTGTGGTTTAATATGAAATGTGCCATTCATGAGACCCTTACAGAGATCAAATTTTCCACAGTGGTGGTGATGTGAACCAGTATAGAAAATGCTTCTAAAAGCTATTACATGAAATACATTACATGCATGGCATTATTTTAATTTTATTTAATTGTAGACCATTTCTGTTGGTCTGTTCATTATTAAATATTTATGTGGTATGAACAGCAGCTGGACTTTTAATAAAAAAAAAAAATGACAAAATGGAGATACATGACTCTAGTGATGATTTAAAAACTCAGAAGACTAAAATGGCTGTATTTGTGTTGTAGACATCTAGTTCTTATCAGCGCTGGATTAAAAGAAATCTGACCTCATATGTTTCTCTACAATGAACAATTTTGCATATCACTCACAATAACATTGTTTACCCTATGAATACTTGACCCTGAAATTTAAATAGATTGAATGTCTCTTTAAGAAACTTCTATCTCTTGTTTTTTAAAGCGTTTTCAGCATTCATCACACATTCTTTTTATCATCCAAACTGGGTGTGCTGCTTCATGATGGATGGGTGACTCATGAGTGCCCATCCATAATGGATAAAGAAAGGTTTGTGTCAATGTGCTTCACACTGAATCCAGTGAGACTCAAGCTCTAATACTCTGCACCGCTTTCTCATACACCATTAATATTCATCAATGAGGCAAAAAGGGGAGACACAGGGGTGTGAAATCCTGGGATGTGGGGGGCTAGTGATGGTGGATGCTCTTTCAACTTAATCTGCAAACCCTCAACTGTAGGTTCTGTACTGATGCGAGCACAATGCCTAAGGCACAAATTTCAACTCTAGCTGTGTGAGCATGTTAATCAGGAGCTTCATTCAGACATATTAGCCCAGTGCTGACCACCCACTGCAAGGTCTTTATCTGCAGATGCTGTGTTGGCCAAAGGAGTCTAGCCACTATTTAGAGCCAGCTCTGAATGCTTATTCAAAATAATACCACACAAATGTGTCTGATGCTAGTATACATGTTATATATTCTGTGGGTGTCTAGCGCTGCATTCGACTTGCTTTGGAAGTTGGAAGTCGGGGCTTGGAATTATGTCATTATTGACCAACGTGGCAAAAAAGGTGGACGCCTTCATGAAAGCATTGTTAACAACAAGCTAGCCAGCTAACGTTAGTGATATGACTGTTAACCTTAATGACCATGAGGAAATTACCTTCTCAAAATCTTATCATAGTACAGACACAGCACTAGTGAAAATTGTAAATGATCTCTTATTATTATCTGACCAAGGAAACATATATTTGCTGGTTTTGCTTGATCATAGTGTGGCATTTGAAATGATAAACCACTCTTACTACATAGACTAGAAAACCTTGTAGGAGTAACAGGAATAGCTCTTTCCCGGTTCATCTTACCTGACTGATTGGTATGAGTTTGTAAATGTAAATGGCAAATACTCTGTTGGCACAAAGTATGGTGTTCCACAAGGCTCTGTTTTAGGACCTCTATTATTCACATTACATATGCTACCACTGGGTACCATTATCAGTAAACATGGCATCAGTTTACACTGCTACACTGATGATACACAATTGTATATATTGACCAAACCAGATGATAAATTTCAGGTTAATAACACTGACGACTGTGTAAAAGACATAAAAGATTGAATGTCGAGTAACTTTTTCCTACTCAACTCAGACAAAACAGAAGTTCTTCTTCTTGGTCTAAAAGCTGCTAGAAACAAACTGTATAATGTACTGCTTAATCTTAATAGCTTCTCATTTGCATCTGGTATATCTGTGAAAAAACCTTGGTGTCACGATCAATCCTGACCTGTCCTTCGATGCACATGTAACCACTATAACTAGAATAGCTTTCTTTCATCTTTGCAATATTGCAAAATTAAGAAATGCACTGTCTCTACAGGAGAGGTAGTTCATGCCTTCATTATTTCAAGGTTGGATTTCTGTAATACCCTGCTGTCTGGATGTTCCAGCAAAAGCCTTAACAAGCTTCATTTTGTCCAGAACGCTGCAGCCAGAGTCCTCAGAAGAACTAGAAAGTTTGACTATGCCAACCCAGTTTTATCAACCCTACATTGGTTGCCAGTTAAACTCTGCATTGAATAGAGAATTCTTTACGGACATATAAAGCTCCAAATGCCCTTGCCCTTCAGTACTTGAGTGAAACTTAATCATTACAGATGTCCTGTGGTAAAGTAGCTTTTGCTCACCTCTCCATGAAAACCCGGGCAATGTGAACAGTAAATATTAATTCTCAGTGTTTGGAACTGACAGCACTAAACCCAATTGCTACATATTGCTAATGAATTTTCTCAATATGTGCAATACTGTGCAAAAGTCATTGACTGCATTCAGATTACCAGGTTGAAAAGGCATTAATCAGATTGTTTTCCCTTTTTTTTTTTTTAAACAGATCTGATGCTTTCAGAGCTGTGCAGAAACACAAACCAAATTTTAGTCTCTTTCATATGTGGTCCTATTCTCGCATGGCCCAAAATGTTCTTGTAATGAGAATAAATGTCTGAGGACAACTTGTTAAACCTTTGGCCCTGGACTTGGCTGCTAACAAGGGTACATCTCCGTTAAAACCTGCCCCCAAATTCCTCTAGTTCAACATCCAGAGTACAGTCAATAACACAAGAAAACAAGCTAGCTTGTGAAACACTCTTTTTGGCTAATGGAACTATTTCTTCTCTCTTAAACAGTACAACTGAACAGTACATTTGCAACATATGTAATGTTTTCTCCGCATATGCTGATTTGGAGTTGTCTGGGGAGGGACGTTTCACCTGTGCTTATGTTATGTCTATCATCTAACGGCAGGCTTGTAACAGTACATTTTGTTATGTGATACAATGGTACATCGTCCCAAACCTTTAGCTACACTTTCACACTCAGTTTGTTCTCATCCTCCATCCTCTCCATTCCTACCCGCATTTAATCCAAAATTTCTCACGGTTGCCCTCAGACACTCTTTTTGTGAGATTACATCTGGCCTTGCAAGACTAATGTGGTCCTAGATCAGATACATATCTAATTCATGACCTTGTGACTTTAAAGAGAATGGTCAGATCAGCAATTATGGTTATTTTTTTCCATAGCATGATTATTTCATGTTTAAAATGACTAATTTGAAATGTCTGGCAATAGCCAATAAACACTGCAGAAGCACGAATGTTTCTAATGCACTGATGTTTCACCTTGTTCCTTAACCATAATTTGATGCTGTTGTTGTTCATGACGCATGTAGATTTAGCATGTTGTGCTATTGATTAGGACACGCACATGCAGGTTGTTTTCAATCCACTAGATATGGGTCACTTACATGCACAAATGTGAGCCATCAATGGAATTGTGCAATAAAGCTTGTAATGAGAATGTAGGTGCCCAAGAAAAGTACTAATCTCGATAAGTGCTTGTTAGTAATTTTTAGTAATTTGGTTTCTTACTTCTCAGTGAACTCCGTTCATTGCACAGATTTGATAAATTCCATCAGCAGCACACCTGATTTATATTACTAAACAACTCATTAGCTGAACTGTATTGGATGGTAACTGTAAGTACTGTGTTTCATCAAGGAGAAGTTTGGAAATGGTTAAGCTACAAAATATTTTATACCCCCCAAAAAAAGCCACGCTGTGAAAAAGGTTAATAACCCCTGGACTAATGTATGTTGCTAAAATTCATTACATAAAGTATATACGTATTGCAAAGGACCTGTACAGTTTTTCACAGTTCTATTTGTCTATCATGTTTCAGCCACATGGCGAAAATATGTTTATATTTAAGTTATAGAAACACACACACACACACACACACACACACACACACACACACACA
>JAILXH010221468.1:9774-28793 GCA_023558415.1 Piaractus mesopotamicus
TATTATTATTCATACAGTCTTTACAAAAAGGCAGAAAGATCACCAAGCATAGGACAGGTAGTGTCTTTCCTAGTGTTTAACATGTATAATTAATTAATCCTTAAGCCATCATGTTCAAGAACTTGCTTTCCTCAGCAAGGGCAGTCAGCATAGAGCTCATGTCACCAATAGCCATGTTGCTGATGCCTGCCGGCACGGAGGCCAGCGTGACAGAGTTGCGTGGGGTGGTCAGTCGTGAGGAGTTCTGGGAAAGACTCTGCAACAGGCCAGGGCTCAGTGTGCCAGACATTAGGCTGGAATGATCTCCATCGTCCAAAATAGCATCAAAGTCTATTTGAGTATGCTCAACAGTTTGAGACGTGTCCACTGTGCTGGTGACCTGGTTGACCCCTGGAGACGCCATTGTAGCCACTGTCGAACGAGGAGCTTGGTTGGCACAGGGAGACATTGGTGAGTTATATTCTAAGTTGCCGTCTAACATGTGAATCTCACCTGAATAGCACATGCTATTGTCTCCATTGCTAAGATGGTTAGTGCCAGCGGGTCTCTTAGGACTGGCTTCTGAGGTGTTAAAGTCAGAGCTAGCATTGGACACAGAATAACCAGTTTGCAGGGGCATAGCCGAACCTGAGTGGTGCCTGCTTGAAGGTTTGGGTTCAGAAGGAGGCCTGGGCTGAAACGGCACTCTGCTGCCGTTTTGAAGGACCGTTTGGGTTGGTGGTTCATAATTCTGCTGGTTGAAGTTCTCCATGTGTGAGTAGTTGGACCTGTAATTCTGCATGTTTTGATTTTGCAGAGCCAAGCCGTTGCATACTGGGCGCTGGTTGGGGTTCCCTGATGAAGGATTGGTGTTCATGTCCTGCCTATATGCTGCTTGGGCATTTATTTGCTCACTGAGGTTTTGACAGGGGTTGACATATGACTGTCTATACTGCTGCATGGAGTTCATCCTCTGAGTGTTCCTCTGTGAGTTACCCTGCTGAGGAACAGCCAAATTCTGGCTCATTGGTACAATCTGTTGATTTGAGCCAAAGCTCTGATAAGCCCCAATGTTCTGCTTTTGCTGGATCACTGCCAGGTTGGCTCTGGGTGGCTGCAGTTTCGGAAGCCTTGCTGTGTTGTCCACTGTACCTGAGCTAACTTCATTCCACTGTACAGGCATGTTGTTCTTGTTCATGCTATTAGGCGACTGAAATGGCTGCTGGGAACCTGGGCTGATTTGGCAGGGGGGCATTACTTGCTCAGTGTGGTTGATGTTAGCATCAACCAAAGCCATGCGCCGCTGCCCATAAAACTGCTGCTGTTGCTGGGGGGTCACATTGCTTTGGAAATCCTGTGCCTGACCGCTGCTGTAGGCCATTCCCCGGCCCTGAGTTGGACCACCATGCTGAGACCTGAGGTACTGCACCACATCATCCGGAAGGACCATGTCATCCTCTGCCTGGTCAACTCCATCGATGGCCATGTTTTCCATGACTACATTCTCTGAGATGCTTGGTGGCCTCTGGTTGAAAGGATGGCGATGCAAGCTGCTGTCAGACCAGGTGTTGTTCTGCAAGTTAACTCCAGGAGGCAGGCGGGATGGGTTCATGCTGCTCAAGCTGTTGTAGCGTTGAACTCGAGGCAAGGAGAGCGGATCCAGAGTCGTGCAACGGACAGGGTCGCTGGCTCTCCTCGGCAGACTGCTTGGGACTTCGTGAGGCATCATACCAGGGGCGCCATAGCTTGTATCGCTGCAGCGCCGTGAGGTGGCTGCAATCCGGGCTTGGAACAAATGAGTCGAGCCCTCCTGGGAGTCATTGTACAAGGCCATTCTAGTTCTAAGACTCATGCGATCCATGTTGGGCAGGGGTGTAGGTGGAGCACCCCCAGTGGCTGCTGCATATTTAGCCTTCAAGCGATAATGCTGGGCTGGGGTGAGGCTCAGCAAGCCCGGCAGCGCACCTCCGCCTCCCCCACACTGACTCGCCTCACTGGACCGACGGGACAGGTCAGTAGAGATAGGGTCGTAAGAGTCTGCTGAGCTGACGTTGTTGTTGCGTCCCCCAAACTGTGAGGCTTCGCTGGAGCGGCGGCTAGAGTAGCAGGGTGAGATGCCTGAGGATCTGCGGCTGAGCGTGTAGGCCGAGCTCACTGTGCTGGTCGTGCTGTCTCTGCGCTCGTTCAGCTGATTCAGTACTGTCATCTCATACAAGGGCAAGTCTCCAAAACGCTGCCCTGGCAGGCCAGCACTCTGAGGACCCATACTGGAATTTTCCAGCAGAGACCCTGAAGAAGAGAAAGAGCAATTTAACTAAAGAGCTTCCGTACAGTGTCTTTACATTAGGGGTGTAAAATAAATCAAGTCAAAATGATTCAAATTGATTATGATTCACCACAATTTGATTTGATTATTTTTGAGAAATACAGTCAACATGTGACTGGAGGAACTATTTGAACAGTAGTAAAATAAAGAAAATAAAAAAACCAACAGCAGTAACACTTGATAACAGGCTCTAATAAAAAGCAACTTCATTATCATCTGACAGTTTCGTAATGATTGTTAATAATTATACATAAGCATTAATAAATGCTACTATGCTGCATTCAGTTTTCGCTGATGGAAGTAATATTATGTACATGTTTATTAACACATTATAAAATTTCATCAAATCAATTATTTTAATGTCTATGTTTACCACTTATCATTGATAAGCTATGCATTAAGGAAAGGTTCAAACACTATGATAATAATTAACTACTTCATCATTCAAAACAGGGTGTGGACAATTTGTTAAAGTGTAAGTTGTTGTTAAGTTGTTATTCATAACAATTATGAATTGCTTTTATGCAAATAAGTAAATGATTATTTCAAGTTGTAATTTACTTGCTGTGAGCTATGAGCATGTGATAACTGAATAACTATTATTGATTCAGTTTCTATAATTCACAATAGTAATTATTTGTGTGTCACTAAACAATCATTCTTACCCAAACAACTTTGTGGAGTATTTTTACTTTTGAAAATAACAGGGTGAATGAGTCAAAATGAGTGCACACTTTTTGAATTTTATTATAAATTATAATCAACTGTAACATTCCAAAATGAACACAGCTGAACTGCCACCTTTGGGTTTGTGCATCGAGTGCACCAATGAATTTTTACACCACTATTTTACATCTGTCACATTCAAACTCTAACGCATTACGCTTTGCTTCCGCACTTACCAACAGCTGGTATAGGAGGCAGCTTGGTGTTTCGGACTTGAGGAGCTGTATTTGCCCAGGAGCAGGAGTCTCTCACTGTCTTTAGTTTCTCCTTCTTGATATGCTCGAGCTGTAGAAGGCCTCCCCTGTTCTTACGCAGCTGGAGGCCTACTCCTGCTGAGCCCCCTGGAGAACCAGTGGAATCTACCACAGGGGGGTCATCCAGAGCACTCAGGTCCCCCAAACTGCCTCCACTGTGCATGGCCATCTCTACTCCACTGTCATTGTTGGTGGTGCTACCAAGCGGCGATGGCTCACTGCTACATGATGACTGACCGCCAGGGCTGGACTGATACATCTAGAAGAGTGGGGAATGATTTATGTTTTTATTTCAATATTTACATTGATTTCACTAATACACTGTAGAACAAATCATGTATGGAGACTGTAATTGTTAGAGGAAACTCTAATGCTTTAATACCCTGAACAAAATGTTCTGGACAAGACCTTTCCTTAAAAAAATACACTGAAGTCTCTGAGGGAAGAGTAATACAGTACACCAGCACAACTGAATCTCACGCCGTATTGCTTCCCAGCTGAAACAGCTTCAATGATGTAAATGAGTTCTGGCCAAGTCTGAACTAAAAAGCGCCTCTTGATCACAGTGTGATTGCTGATGCTTTTTGTTCAGTCCACACACAGCAGTCCCAGCCTCTGAATATTAATTTGATAATGACTTTTATCACTGAACTACAGAGGAAACTGGCAGATCCCTTTGCAACAGAGGAAGAGAACAGAATATGGTGGGGTAAGATGGATGCCTCTATGTTAGTTACCAACAGGACCAGCTAATGAAATGAGAAGGACTGCATGCACAGAGGCAAAGATACAGTTTAACACTTGCATTTCTGCACACTTTTAGCATGTTAAATGCAAAACAAATGATACGTGTAGAAATAAAAAAAAATGATAAAAAAAGAAAATGACTATTTAAGCTCAGAATAATTTAAAAAAGATAATTAAAGTCAACGTGAATTGGAAATCAGCACGCGTTTTTCTTCCTTAACATGACGCTTTTCAGAGTGAAACCTGCTGCTCGGGTGGGAAATAACTGTGGGCGGGACATGATTTTACATGATTTGATTTAAGTGAAAAGTGAGTGTCCAAAACCAATACAGAATCAGACTCTGATGGTCAGCAGAATCTGCACTGCTCTCGCTTTTCTTATAATTTCACTTCAAAAGCAAGAGAAAAACACTTCAGGAAAAAAGAAGTAAGGTTAAAAAAATCTGTGTAAGAGCGTAATTACCTTACATTTGAGCACAAGATGGACTGTGTGTGTGTGTGTGTGTGTTTGTGTGCGTGCACTTTACTCCATTATCAGCTGACCGCCCTCACAGCATCACAGCATGATAGAAAACTTTAGAAAACAGCACAAATACTGCCAGATATTTGAGCTACCTCATTTGTATTAACATGAACATGAGTTGTCAACATAAACGAGTTGAAATAATTCTTTATTTTACCGGTCCAAAAAGAGAGAGACTAAAGTTAGGACAAGGAAGGAGGTTGTCCGCTTAAATACATTTGCATGAGGTTGGGAACAAAGGTGATGACAGGCGTTCTCGCTTAGTGATAGGTCAGGGTGATGAGAAGGGAAGGAATACATGCTAAGATATTATTGCTAAGTATAATTTTTCCTGCCTGCTGGAACATGTTGATGCAACAAAAACATCAACATTCAGGGACAGGAAGGAATCACTACATCTTTGTCAGAGATTACAGAGAAACAAGATTGAATGATATGACACAATGGATTGTGCTTGATGTGACCATGGACATGAACGAACAGTAAAAAAGTAAAAACAGTAAAAAAAGGTCCATTTTGATTTCAGGTTGACTTTAAATATGACAGTTTGTGCTGTTGGGATGGATTGATTCTGACATGCAAGAACAGGAAAGATATGGATTGTGCTCACCTGAGCAAAGTCTGTCCATTAGATTTAAAGCATGAGAGGCATTCAAAAGTCAAGCGTTAAAATAGCAAAATATTATTGAGGAAATGAGAAATGTATTAGTGTATTAGAATAATAGTAGTAACAATAGTAACAGTAGTTACTTAAAATTTCAAAACAAGGTAGTAGGTGTTATTTAAGCATGCCATTAAATCTTCTACCATCTTTTACTAAATATATTACTAAACGAACAGTGAATTAGCATTCTTACCACTGTGTTCTCAGTCTTGATAGACTTGACTTGCAGGCAGTCCTCCACTCCTCTGGTAGTGCTGTTGGCCTCAGCTGACCCCTCTGTTCCTCTCCCAGCATGCTTACTGCTGGCCTCGTTCTCTCCGCTCCCTTTAGGAGGCTGAGATTTCATAGGGGCATCACTGCGCTGCTTCTTTGTGACATGCGCTTCTGGCCCATGAACTGTCTTCACGTGCTTCCTGAGAGAGCTGGGGTCTGTGTAGCGCTTTGTGCAACCTGGGATCTTGCACACATACGGTTTCTGTGGGAAAGCGAAATTACAACAGTATATTGTGAAAAACTTTAACTTTGCGGTTGAGGTAGTTGTTGTGAACCCACACCAGCAAGATCTCCTGAATGCATGGTCGTCTGCAGTACCAAAATGTGTGTGTTTAAAGTAAAAGGCCTAGAACCTTATTAAACATACGCCCCCCTAAGTATGAATGCAGGGTAAATTTGACGCTGATTCCGCTCCAGCATCTGCTTAATGATACGAGAAACATTCACGGTCAGGAAACAATACTTTAGCTATGTGACAGAGATGACTACAGAAAAAAGCCGCAGCAGTGGTGAGAGTGGTACCTCGCGTCAATGACACTGTATTTCCTAGTTAATGGTAATGTTTTTAATTCAAGCATGCATTTTCCTCCTTGCAGAAGAACATGACGGAGCAGATATTCAGTAGAAGTACCTCGTTTGAATGTGTGCGGTTCTGGTGCTTGGCTCGATCTGAGGCATTGGAGAAGGCTTTGTTGCAGCCCTCGTGCTCACACACGTACGGCTTCTCTCCTGTGTGGGACCTCAGGTGGGTTTTCAAGTTCTCTAGTCGAGAGTAAGCCTTGGAGCAGCCTTCAAACTAGACAGAAGACAGAGAAAAGGGATATCTGCTAAAGCAGTGCACCAGCCATCAGTTATGCACATGCACACAAAAGTCATCAACCTCCATTACAAGATTTCACCGCTTGTCCAGTGCATGTCATCATGCTTTACTCTGACTGATCCTCTATGTTTCTTATTAGAAATTCTTTTGTATTTTATGATACAGACTAGTCTGTTAGTGCTTGATTTGCCCAGGTAATTGGTCATTGGTGTACAAAAAGATCAAATCACATCATCTTAAAAAGTGGTAATAAAGTCAGAGAGCGCTGTTCTTCTCATGACTGGCCTGAAGAATATTCTGGCACTATTGGGATACACTAATAAGGGCCTGTGGCCTTTTCCTTTCTTCAGGCTTATTATGTCTCCGTCTTGTCAATCAGCACTATGAACTCCTCTCTGAAGTTCTATTTGTATTGGGGTCTCTAGATACCAAAACGTGCTTTGAAGCTGAGAAGTCAAGGTGCTGAATCAATGTGTTTGCATGCAAATCCAGCACTTAAGCCATGCCGTATTACTTCAGTCTCAGGTAAAAGAAATATGTCCTGTTTAAAATCAGGGCAATAGCCGGGAATGGGTCAAAAGTAGCAGGTAGGATATAAATTTAGAGAGCTCTAGTGAAAAGAATTAGGCTTCACCTGTGCTGCTATGTACCACTTTATTTGTGAAACTCTTAAAAATAATAGTACCAAAATGGGCTGCCATAGAAGAACCACTTATGGTTTAGAATCAATTACTTTTTAATGAAATGTTCTTCAAAGATCTCTTTGCAAATTAGATGTTCAAGGGTGAGTAATTTTTTTTAAAAGTCTGAAAAACATCATACATAATATAAAGGTTCTAGAGCCATACATACAAATCAAGAATAATGTAATGTAAAAAATAGAAATGTGCTATAGCTTTCAGGGGGACAGGAGCACACAGAGAGTAGAAATAGAATCCAGGGTGAGCGTCCACAGAGACCTCTCGAACCCTGCTGTGGTTCTTACTGTGCATTTGTGAGGCTTCTCTCCGGTGTGTCTCCGCATGTGCACCACCAGCATGTACTGGGCCTTGAAAGGCTTCTGCTCTCGTGAGCACTCCTCCCAGCGACACACAAACTCCTTCTTCTCCCCATGGATGTGGTCATTATTGATGTGCTGTAAGGAGAGAAGAGTCCCGGTCACGCTGCAGTTTTGGTCACATGACTATAACGTGAAACGAGGTCCCATCCGTCAAAAGGACGTGCGACTTTCAATACATCGCATTCACACAATGAAGTCAGATGGTGACTTGCGTTACAGAGATTCTATCTCTTTTGATTGCATGGTTGTGAAGGGTATTCTGCACTCCTGAGGGCATAGAAATCCCCCTTCTCTGATCACAAAACCTATCAGTATCTATTACCAAAACCTGACATGATTCAACTGATCTAACACACAATAATGTTATAGTTCATGTCAACTGTACGCCTCAGACTAACGCACGGTAGAAGATACTGTAGTGTATTCTCTTTGATTTTTTTTATCCTCAACTTGAAAAAATCAAGAGCTGAAGTAAACCAAACTTGAACTCTTACTGATTCTCTCCAATGGACTCTGTGATAAAAGTGAAGTACAGGATGAAACAAGGATACTGATACTATTCTTCTCCCACAGTTGGGAGGTGATTTTTTTCTCGGTCTGGTTCTTTTTAAAGAGGAGAGAGTGTGCGTGTGGCTAGGAATGCACTTTCAGCCTTATGCTCCTCATACTGAGCTAAAACCATAATTTAGAGCTATGGGGAACGATCACTTAGAACAAATAAAACCAAAGCCCATGCCATTATTTTGCTTTCTCAAGGTGTGTAATTTAGTTTGCATGGAAAAAGTACAGATTGAAGCCTTAGGACCGAAAGGAGGCGTGTACCGAGGAGGTGTAGGCCTTGTTTCTCTGGTCTCTAAACACAATATTTCCACAACTCCTTCTACCCCCCATCTCCTATGCCAATAATTATACCCTTTCTACTTGCTCTCCCTTTCCTTAACCATCCGATCCACTTTCTCAGAAATCTAATTATTGCAGGACAACGGCCCATGTCATTTCAAACAACTGCTCATCTGCAACCGCTTGAGACGCAATGTGTTTGTACTTCTGGCAGCATAATTGCCCACATGAGTTGTTTAGAAACCCAATACCTCACACTGCTGATAGAATAAGTCTCTTTTTAGAGACGTGCACACATGTAGAAACTTATACTAGTTCGGGCTTCTTCAGTTTGGACAGCTTGGAATGGTAACAGGACCAGAGGCGACTTCTTTTGACCTCTTCTGAGTTCCTTCTGAGCAGCGGGCAGGGCTCCGAGCACTCAGGCTCGGTCAGAGAGTCTGACTGGCTCTGGGTGAGTGTCATGGTGCGGAGAACAAGCTGTTAATCACAGAGGGCTGTTCTGAGGTGCTACGGCAGGGGAGAGCCACACCAGAACTGCTGGTATGACGACGGATTTACTGCTGGGCCTCAGGCAAGGTCAAAGGCCGAGGGGGCACGCAGAGACGGAGACCACGAGCATGTGTGAGAGTGTGTGTGTGTGTCTGTGTGAGATGAGAAGGCTCCAGCACAACTGCTTGCACCTCTGTGGAAATGGACGTGCTCATTAACCCCACACGTGTCAGCAACAGGAAGCGATCAGTTACAGCGCTGCCTGAATTGGTCTCTAACAAACTGGCCTTAATGAGGGAAGGCTTACTTTTCAGCTTCAGATCTATAACGTGTTATGTTCTTAATTATTTACTACTGTTTTTGTGTAGCATTCTTTTTAATCTTGCTGCACACAAAAGTACTGCAGCTAAAACTGCTGATATTAGAGCAGTTTAACACTTTGAAGTCGCAGTTATCGCAAGTGATAAAAAAAATCATGGTATAATTCAAGCAGAGAAATTCTGTCAGCGTGGATTACTCATGTTTGTGTTTGTAAGTAGAACATAAGATATTTTATAATTTGGACTTCATTGCTGTGCTGTGCCCTGTTTTGCAGAAGGAAAAACCACCCAATACATTTTTGCCACGTCCTATATGTACATGCTTAACAAAAACCCAGAAGTCAATGCACAAGGCAAATCGAATGTACATGTAACTCAACGTGTATTCAAATATGTACTAATGTTATTACACTTGAATAATGTAGCAAAAGGAACAGAATAACTCGACATTTAAGGTGTGAATTCACGCTTTGTAGACATGCAAGACTGTTCTTTCGCTGCTCTGTTCTTTTCACAAGCATATGTTTTTAGCACTACAGTGTGACTTACATGCACTAACTGCTCTTGTGTGTCGTACTCTTTAGAGCAGCCCTCCCAGTGACAGTTGGTCTCGTACACAGCTTCTGGCTCCTGCTTGCACTCGTCCTTATCCACCTCCTCTCTCAGCTCCACATGATCCTGTGGAAAGGAAAGGACAAAATCTGCAGTGAGTCTATGGGACAGTAAGAGTACTGCTGTGTAAAGCGTTTTATACCTACAGTACTGTGCAAAGTCAGAGACCATCATTTCATGTACTTCATTTTCAGTAAAAAAATGGATATTCAGTACAAATCACTCATTTTTCAGCAATAGGAAAAAAGCAGAAAACATATATAACAGAAAATCATACAGAAGCCTTAAGAACTAAATATAATTTTTTTTCAGTATTTATCAAGGTCACCCTTAGCCTTTGTATAGCTTCCATTCTTTTTGGGAGACTTGCATTCATTTTTTAAAGAAATCTGTAGGGATATTTTTCCACATCTCCGAAGTTCAGTCTTAGAAGTTGGTCGCATTTTCTGTATCTCACGATCCAAGCAATCCAATTTAAACTTATCAATCACTTCAAAAAAGACCTTAAAATCCTACTCCATCTCAGATTTAATTGTTCTTTTTTGTATTTTGTCTTTTCTCAGAAACAACGTCTTGATAGCTACACATCCTTTCAGACTCATAGCATAGTGGAATGGTAGTCTTTTAGATTTATTTTAAATCTTAAACGAGAATGCAGCTTGATTTTCTTTCACCTTTTAAAGATAAAAGCTTCCCTTACAGAAAAGTCACACATGTGGAGTGTGCAATTTTACATGGGATCACAAAAATGTGTGTTCAAATGTGAAAGAACATGATCAAATGTAAAGATGTGTTGATGTGATCGTATATTTTTACATTTTCACACACATTTCTTCACGTGATACATTTTTGATGTGAAATGTGCAAAAATCACACTTGCTTTGTTCACATGTGAAACTCGTGACTTTTTGTAAGAATTTAAATATTGTTTATCTGATAGGAACAGTTTTGATGGTCCTGCATGGTTGTTAGGAGTAGGTTAGGTTTGGTGTACACACATATGACTGCATACATTGTGCTGTTCATGGAATAATCTCTTATTAAACATTGGCAGATTTTTCTAGTGTATTTTATGCAGGCTTGGAGTTGGGAAACACTGTTTTAAACTATTAGCTGCTGTTCCAGTACCTGGTGTGTAACCTACAACCTTATCTCTAAAGTTAGACCAGAGGCAAGGGAGCTCAGTTTTTTTTAGATTGTATAACTACGCTACTGCAGGTGTTCATTAAGTGCTGTATGAATCTCTAGCCTGTTTCCAGAGCTGTTTAGCAACCCACTTTTCTGCTGGTGTCTGGGAACGTTCAGAATGCTTTTGAGCTCTTAATGATTCCTGCATTAAACTTAAATGGTCCAAACCTTCTCTAATGTGGTGAGCGAATGGAATGCTTTACGGCCACATCCAATATCGCCCTCTACACACTCGTTCTGTTTGATAGTGATTCAAAAAAGGGAATGGGTTTGTTTAGCAGCTAGTGGCAGAAGCAGGCAGCCCAAAAGCCATGTGCAACCATAAGAAGCAGCAAACCACTTCCAAACAGTTGGACTGAGGGTGTGATTTCCCCCTCCATGCTGACTCCAGCACGTTTCTGTCTGCCCCGCTACACACACGTCCTCATCAAGTCCCAGCGGCCCCACGATCGCACTCAGCACCCGTCGCCATGCATCATACCGCCATGCTGTCACTGCCCAGGAGAGGAGCCACAAATTTATCAAAAGAAAACAACAGAAAAAGAGCGAAGGAGTGAGAGATATGGGAGCAGAGGTGAGCTGAAAGAGGAGCTGAGAGTTATGAGTAAAGAAGGAGGATGAGTAAAGAAGGCAGAGAGAGAAAGAGAGAGAGAGAGAGAGAGAAAGAGAGAGAGAGAGAGAAAGCCTCCACAGTCCATAGTAATGTTTAGCTGATTTGTCACTATGACACCACTGCCTGGCACAGTTTACAGCACAGGCCTGAGAGCGGAAATGGACGGCCTGTGGCTCGTCACAGGTGGAAAGTTTTTCTCCCTCTGAGTGCTGTAGTATCAGATGAAGGTGTATGGAACCCTAGTCCCGTGGGGACAGATGTGATCTTGTAACGAGAATACACATCTGCGGACAACCTGTTAAACTTTTGGTGCTCAATTGTGCCCCCTCTAAAACCTGCCCAAAAATTCCTCTAATCCATTTGGCTCGAACGCAGATCTGATAGCTCGTCTTTTCTCAAACGTAGCTGCCAATTCTTTCCACATCACATTTAGTCCGGCTGTTAACTGACCAGCAGAGGCCAAGTACCGCCGCTGGTAACCCGTCATTAACATTTATCACCAGTCCTGTGATGTCTTCCAAAAGCTAACCTATAATCTGGTTTAACAGAAGTATTTTCCTTGTAAAAGAACGTTGGATTTTTTTGGGTGGACTTTGTAGTCATGATATCTTACGTTACATCCATGAACTATTATTGACAGGCCTGATGTCCAATACACAATGTTGATGAATGCATCACTGCCCGCCTACTATGAGCTCTGCCTTTACAAGGCGTTGGATTGGTGTAGAAACTTTACATTCAGTTAGTTCCCACCCTAATCAGTCTAAGTTCCCACCTACATCAAGACCAAAATTTCTGATGGCTGTTTGCAGACGTTCTCATTATGAGATTATAACTGACCCCACAAGACTACTGTGACCCTTGAAGGATGAGTGTCATGTGAGTTAGACCTAAACACCTAACTTGTGTCAAAGGAAACAACTTTTGATATAAGCTTGAAGGAATACTGTTTTTTTAAACTAATCTGTAGCATACAGACAGTTACCATGGACAATATCTCCCTCAACTTAGAAAACTAAACAGAAAAACTCATAACACAGTTATAATAGAATATAATATAAAAGTAATTTTAAGTCAATGTTTTTTCTGTTTTTTTGCTATATACACATCAAAAACGTTGTCCATGTTTATCAACTGTATGCTACAAATGCAGCAGATAAAGATTTGGCTTTAAAACTAGAGCATTCCTTTAACCTTTAGCAAACTGTTCTTTTGTTGTTCTGTCAGAGTTAAATAAAAGCAAGGGACTTGAACATACAACCTCATGGATTTCAGTACCTGTGAACATGGGGAGAGAGGACGTGTCACATCCACTTCTGTCTTCACCTTTGACCTCTTCATGATCATGGGATTGACTGTACTGCTAACAGCTGAGTCACCTCCAGCATTCTGACAAGGTGAAAGATGAGAGGGTGGCGGAGGAGTGGGAAAGAAAGAGAGAGAACCGCAAAGTGAAACAGCGAGTCATCCTCGTAGGCACCGCGGCTGCTGGCAGCAGTGCTGGGATTTCAGAGCTGCAGAGGCATCATGCTCCAGATCCCATCTTTCACAAAGTGACCCGCCGCAGAGACTAAACAGTTTAGACTGCCCTATTTGCATCCGTCAGATGGAAATATGAAAAGGGAGAAATTATTGCCCACAGAGCGCGGCTGCAGACTTTGATCCTTAGATGAATTCTTAACACGGCGCACAGAGACACTCAGAGCACAAAGTTCGTCCATGGTGAAGCACGAAAAAGAGGAGTTTGAGGGGGGGCACCTTCCGAATCCCACCCAACCACTAGAATACAGCGGAGGGCGATGTTTTCAATAACTCAATAACTCTGACATGGTTTTGTTGAAAAGCGAGGGAAATGTGTTTCCCATCACTGCTGAAGTTAGTGTGTGTGTGTTTTGTGGTTGTGAAATAGAAATGGAATGAAAATGGATCCAGTGGGTGTCTGGATATGATGAGAGTGGGTCAGAGAGTTGGAGGAAGTTTACATTCTGGGCGACCATAATGTTTACATGGGAGTGATAGAGGAGGTGGAAGCAACACTTAGAATCTTGGACGATGAACGTAACACATCGCAGGAGGAGGATGCATGAGCCTTCAGATACTGCAGCTTTATTGAAAAAAGTATGTATGAATGAGCAGTTCTAAAAGTAGTGCATGTCCAATATATATCATCTCTACCATAGGAAAACCTTCTATTACCTTTCATAACCTCTACTAAAACACTTCTTTTAAGGTTCCTAGATGTTAAGAATTTTTCCCTTTCTCCTGAAAAGTTGCATATTCAGGTTTTCTTATGACAGCTCACCTGGTTGGCCTCGGTGCTGGGGTTGCTGCTGGTGCTGTGGGCTGCGGTGCCTCCCAGGGGTTGCTGGCGAGTGCTGAAGGGGGGTGAGGGCTGCAGGAGGGGGGGCGTGTGGCCAAATGCACTCAGCCCTCTCTGCTGGGACAGCAGTTGCTGGTAAGCCACTGGTGTGATGGGGTGTGGGAAGGTGAAGGACGGACTGATAGGAAATGAGAGTTTGGAATTAGGGGGTTGCAGGACACTGCTCCATCTACATAAGACTTACACCACTGTTCAACAGTTTGGAATCACTTGCAGTATTAATAATTTTTGGTATTTTAGATACAAACTTATACACTGTTAGGTTAAATATTATAAACCACTTTATTATCATTCCCTTTCATTTTTTGGTGGGTAATACAGCTGCCATCAATGGAAGAGTACACAACATGCTACATAACAGCATCTGACAAATGGGTAAATGTACATGTAAGCAGGTATTAAATGCTAAATAATAAACTGTAATTGTGTATTTAGTATAAGGTTCTGCCTTGAGATTTGATCCCCCCTGAAATACAAAACCCTCTGGATGTCAATTTGACTATAATTTAATTCTTGCATAACTTGTATTATACAGCTTTCTTCGTCAATTTACATTCATCTACAGATCTGTTCATCATTTGGGATGCATTTAAAATTTCTTTCTTTTTTTCAACTTGCCAGATGGGTGGAAACCTTTAGGGAGGCTCCAAGAAAGGGTTGTTCTCTGATGAAATTACCCTACAGCTAAAGCATGATGCTGGATGGAACCCATAGCTGAGGTAGTTTGAAGTTCCTGCAAGAACTTGACTTTGAAGAGCTCCTCCAGAAGCACCATCATATAAGAAGGCTTTTTGGGGCACCTAAAATGTTGCACTTAAAATGTTTCAAAAAGTTCTGTGTGTACCGTGTTGGACATTTGAAGCAGGTTTTGCCAGTGACATGAAAGAATGAGAAACTTTTTCAGGTATAGATCATTTACGCTAAGCAAAAGGTACTGAAAGTGACATTGGGCTTTCCTGTACCTGATGCCCCCGACGGAGAGGTGCCCGTAAGAGCTGCTGGCGTTGGAGCTAGAGCGAGAGTTATTGATGTAGGCCACCAGAGAGTTGGGAGAGGTACGGATCATGGTCTGCAGGTCGATGCTGGCATCCGACATGGGCGAGATGGAGAGCGCCCGCTTCCGGCTCAGCCGGGGCGTCAGTCTGGGGCTGGGGAAACGGGACACTGGGTGGGAAAGAAACACACAAAAAACACACGTGAACTCTCGGTGACTGCGCTGTGCTGAAGCCTCTGTTCTTTTCTGCATGCCTCTACTCCCTCTCCTCCCCTCTGTGCTTTGAGTACGGGGCTATGCACAGGACAAGCGGGAGAAGGTTTGTTTCACCTCCTTTATCTTCACCATCGCTCCCACACTGCTGCACGTTCACAGCCCACTATGAATAATTAATCAGCCCAATCGTTTACAGTCATTACGCTGATACCAATCTCACCAAGCCTGTGGCACTGCAGCATGCTAAATAGAGGCAATTTAACAACTTCCATTTCAGAACACAATTAAAGAGTAAAGGCACAGAGATTGGTTGTATGCTACCCCTTCTTAGTAGGCCATGCTTGTTCTAGAGAAGAAAACAGATCATAAAGCTGATTTGGCAAATTTTCCACTAGTGTTTTTGGAGGTATTATTAATAGAAACATTTTTTTAGAGTATTTTCTTCTCCTTCCTCATCAGACCTTCACTTTTTTCTGTTTCTAAAGAGAGAAGGGCCTATTATTAGTTGCATCTGCTCCTTAATGCACTTATTAGGTCTTTCACAGAAACATAACTGATGATGCCAGGTTGACAAATTTTCTGTATTTTGCTTATGGTGCTGTTTGATTGTTAAACTGCAGTTTTTAGCTTATTAGGCCACTGATTTGTGTGTGTGTGTTGGCCCAGCTGCTCAGTGCTCAACAGGTGCTGTGCATTAGCCAGGGAGTGAGGGGACACAGAGCAGGAGGCCATTACGCCCTTCAGGGGGCATCACCAAAGGTGCTGGCTGCAGGAAGCTCATAATGACTCCACACAAACACACGCGTGTCACTCACACCCAAAAAACACATGCAGTGACATTTCAAACAGAGGCCTTTCAAACTCCTGCCTCTGGTTGATTACTGCTTTTTAGATTCTCAGCCCTTTAATGTGTTTTACAACATGGACACCATTTCTCCGTTGTTTTTGTTTTTCCAAAAATCTTTACAAGGGCAGCGTTCATAAGGCTACATGACACCTACATAAGCCTTTCATGTCAACTGACATTAACCTGTATAGATATTTATACAGGCTTATTCCAACAAACATCAGTTGCCATAACACTTGCTGAGGTGAAATGGCTTGACAAAAGCAGCTTTTATGACAACTGATGTGTGTTGGAATAGGCCTTTATAAATGTTTATGCAGTTGTCATGAAAGGCTCATTTAGATGTCATGTAACCTACGGATGCTGCCCTACAAGTGTTTCCGAAAACTGTAGAGAATTGTGAGCAGTATTTGTGAAAGAGTTGGCAAATACAACAAACGAACCCCTGGAATGCTCCTCGGCAAAGCTTATAAATAAACGTGTCACGTATCATTAGCACTGTGTAAGAGTGCTGGTGTTGTGTGGAACAAAGTGGTGACGACTTGCGGGCATGAAATCTGTTTGCGGACCGCAAGAAAGCAGTGCACTCATGCCAGCGGGAGTTTACATGCGTAGAACTTTGTCTTCAAACAAACAGAAGGAAGAGCTCAATATGGTCCAAATTAAGGCATCCTTAAGCTCACGCTTACCCATCCCAGTTAACCTTCCTCTTGCCACGCTCATATGCTTTGGAGTGTGACTGCACACTGCTTGCCTCCTCTAGCCTGGGGGCAGAGCCATGTCTCGCCTGCCTGAGGTCACGGGGGCCCACACGCTCTGGGATGGGCTGTTTTTATAGGTGATGTGGCTCTAATTTAGGGGTGTGCAGGTCCTTGCGAGAGTGCTAAAGCAGATGTGCGGTGTCGTGCGGCTTTTGGGTGGCTGGCACGAGCTGAGGGAGCCCCACGGACCTAGTGGGAGTGGGGGTGGAGGGCCACTCTAATTGGGGAGCTGGCCTGATATATGGCTTTAAAATTACAGGCACTCTCGGCACATTTACAAAAGAGGAGGCAATTATTGTAGGCATCTGCCGCGCTGCTTTAATTGGGATGCCTTTTGTGGAGGTTCAGAATAATGTAATTGGTGGGTGTTAATCCTCAGATCGCCCCTCCGCTTCCAGCCGTTACTCTGTGCGCCGATGGCCTCCTGGGGCTGAGCTGCCACTGGCACTGGCCAGGCAGGTCTTAATGGGCACCCATAGTCCTGCACCTTTTGTACATTACGACAGGCTTTTGGAGGTCTCCTTTGCAAGCTGTAGCAAAGGGCTGTAAGCTGTGCTGTCTTTCCCAGGCACAGAGGCGGGAGCAGGGAAGGCCTGTAGCCGCAGTGGTTAGTACTAACGCTAGATTATGTATTTGGAGCTTGTAGCTCTGGCAACTATAGCTCAACTGGCCTCTACGACTTCCAGCACTTGACCCCGAACCGAGGTGAAATAGACTTTTCCGAAAGCAACAGAAGCATCCTGGCACGAGAGCGGATTTCAGTACTGCACTGCTGAGCTTTTTGCCAACAAGGCAAACGTAGCGCTTACTGGAGTGGGCGAGGGTTTATTTTTTCTGGTAAATCTGACTAATGCCATGACTGCAAATTTTATTAGAGAGGCATTGCACCGGATGCCCTCCGGGCCTCAGTGTCCCACCACAGCCTATATGTGTTTGCATCTTTGCAAGTGTGTGCTCTGAGAAAAATGCTGCTTTCAATTTACAGGATTTAAATGTGTTGGATGTGAACCAACACAGTCTTTCAGTTTACTTCTTTGGCAAAAGCGACAGCACCGTGCAAAAGTCAGAGACCACCTTTCACTTTCTTAACTTCTAGTCAAATTGATCATTAAGTACAAGTTATTCATATTTCTGAGGAAATCAGATGCAATCCACTTGAATAAGGAAGGGGAAAGTCAAAGGAAAATAAGGGAAAAACAAATTATGGAAAATATAAACACAAAATGGGACCTGTTAGACCACCAAACTGTTCCCATCAGATAAACAGTACTTAAAGCTTTTATCTTTGAGCGAGAGGAGGCAATCAAGCTCCACTTCACTCTACTTCACTCCAAATCAAAATCCACAGGTGTTTCTGTCCATTCTTCCACTGTGAGACGACAACTCAACACTATGAGTCTGAAAGGATGTGCAGCTGTCAAGAGTCCAGACCTCAACTGAAAGAGTGCAGGATTACTTGGATTGAAATGCAACCAACTTCTAAGAATGAACTTTGGAGGCGTGGAAAAATCTTGCTGCAGATTCCTTTGAAAGAATGAAAGCAGTCTCCAGAAAAGGATAGAAGCTACAATAAAGGACACACTAAACTGAAAGATTTCAAATTATATTTAGTTGTTTTTAAAGTGAAATACTTTTTTTCTCACACCTAAAAATGAATAACTTGTACTTAACAGCCGTTTTGACTGAAAATGAAATAATGAAATCTGGTCTCTGACTTCTGCACAGTGCTGTAGGTTGATGTAATTCAAGTGGAACATCTAAAGCACAGATTTTTTCAATGTGCCTGTGTATGTGTAAAGGTACCACATGGTGACAAGACCCCCTCTTTTACGGTTGAAAACCTCTGTCCTCCAACACCACGTTCTTGCTTTCAGCCGGACACCAGACATTTGCTTTGGCAGCTGCTATTGTTATGGGAGCTGGGACGGTTCCCTGGTGGCTCCACTGCACAAATGAGTTCACCATGAGCCCCACTTCTTTTCTTTCAGTCTCTCAATCTCTTCACAGTGTTCTTCTGAAAGCATCTCAATTAGAGACACCGTTCAAGCTCGGCCTTGTTTGTGCTTAGCCAGGACAGAGGGAGGACGGAGCGGCCGACAGAGTCAGTAAAGGCATCTGTTTAATGTATTATCCCCGTCTCTCCGTTATCAGTCAGTGTCTGGCTGTGATCCGTGGCCTTGCAGTTAGCGATGGGGCCTGCTTTATTTATTTATGCATCCATCCATCCACAAAGCTTTAAGGCCAGCATTTCCAGCTTCAGCCATTCAAAGGCACAGAGTGAGGCCACTCGTAACACTGCACGCGCAATAGATTCACTGTAGGTACACACAAAGGGCCTGAGGAACGTGGTTGTTGGGTGGAAATCCCTCTGTCTGGGGGGGGGG
>JAILXH010221512.1:0-18756 GCA_023558415.1 Piaractus mesopotamicus
ATATATATATATATATATATATATATATATATATATATATATATATATATATATATATATATATACATATCTCCCCCCTGTCAGTTTAATCAGGTGTCTCTTTTACAGTGGTCATTAGGTAGCTGGTGTGTATCTTGTTGAAATGTGAAACACATACCTCTGCTATACATGCAAATCAGTTGATTGGATGGTTAATCATTCATTGTGTATCAACGAACCTCAATATTCACTGGCTAGTTTGATAATTATTAACATTAAAGCCAAGAGCTGAAGGTGGTTGTTTATTGGTATTTCAGTTTAAAGAATGAAAACAGTGTTAAAAGCTTTCTTTTATATAATCATTAAACTGATGCACGTAATTTAACCAAAAACCCAAATCTGTTTTGGGTTAAAAAGCTTGGGTTAAATTATTTGTTTCTGTTTGTTCATTTAGCCTGGCTAGTTCTAAAGAGTTTTCATGGTCTTATAATACATGCAAAGATTATGACAAAGTCTTTCTAAAGCTTATGATGTCCAGTGTACAGTTTTGTCACGTCTAGTTATGAGGTAGAGAAGAACCCCTTCTGCAATTTGTTCCCGTGTTTGATCTCTTCTTTTACTCTTCACAGGGCTCTCCAGCAGGGGGCACAGTGCGATTTGATGCCACCCCTGGTGAGTCTTTCACACTTTGCTTCATCTCTGTCTGTTTCTGGATTTTATCCATAAGATTTCTGAGTTCTGAGTGCAACCACATTTAACCATGAAGATGGACCTCCTAAGCAGCTCCTCAAATACTTTTACTGGCTCACAGTACCAATGACAGCAAACGTAGTAGTAAATTAGCAGAGATGGACCACATGCTCATCCCACATGCCAAAATAATACATTGATAATTCTTAGATAGGAGCAATCAGAAGAATTCCAAACAATTCTGTTTATAATTCATTTTATTTTAGGAGTGTAGCATGGCCTACGGATCATTTTACCTCCAGTGTAATATCGAAACATTGAAATTCTTAAATTGAAATCTAGTGTTCCTGCTGAAAATGCCATGTTTCTGTTCCATTAACAGTTTTAAATTGAGAACTATTTATATATTAATGTTATGTTAATAGGTAAAATTGTGCAGTCTGAAGTCTTTCAATGCTTACCCATTGTAATTCACTGTCCGCATTATGGTCAATACGTACAGTCTGTTCACAGCGCTTTGAATCACCCATGTTTTCCGGCATTGAGTTGATTTCTTGCTGTAGGAAGGCTCATGAGTGAACAAACACACACAGGCCCTCTCTGTGCTCCCTGCTGGATTACAGTATTGTTGAGTTTGTATTTCTCTTTGCCGGGGCCTCTACTTCCTTCAACCCATCTATCTTTCCTCGCTCACTCTCATGTCTTAGCTTTCTTTCCCCTGACAGCGGGGGTGTTTATTTGTTCTTTGTAGTACTTTGTACTAAATAAGAGAGGGGTTAGAATGGAAATACAAACAGATTAAAAACTTAGAAAGTATATTAAGGATACAACGTGAAGGGAATTTTGGGCCGATGCCGACATCCAGTATTTTTCATGAACATATCTGTTGTTGCTGATACATAAACATTTTGAAAGTGTAGAAATTGGAGCTAAACCTACATGGATTAGCATAATGGAAAAAATAGATTTCTGTAGGGTTATAAGTGCAGCAAAATAAATAAAATGCAGACCTTTTTAACACCATAAAAACTATACATTCAATAAATGTTATCAAATATCGGTTTTAAGTATCGGTCAGATCTAAACAGCAACATAAGGAATTGTCTGCTGATACTGATAGAAAGTAAGTATCATCATGCATCACTAAAGAATATACACCGATCAGGCATAACATTATGACCACCTCCTTGTTTCTACGCTAATTGTCCATTTTATCAGCTGTGTCTGATCCACTCAGACCAGCGCGACACACACTAACACACCACATCAGTGTTACTGTAGTGCTGAGAATGGACCACCACCCAAATAGTACAAAGTATGCAGAAAAACAGATGGACAGTCTGTAATTGTAGAACTACAAAATGCACCTATATAGTAAGTGGAGCTGATAAAATGGACAATGAGTGTAGAAACAAAGAGGTGGTCATAACGTTATGCCTGATTGGTGTTATGTAGACCAAGTAGACACTACAACAGCTAAAATTCACTTTCAACGCAAAACTTTAATTCCTGATTTGGATCATAATCATATAACCTGACACCAGAGGCCCCCCAAATGATGATTCAGTCATGATGACATTCTTATACATTGTTGTGTATAAAGTCACAAGTCCAGTCAGTCCAACAAATAACAAACTGCTTTTGGGCTGCGTTACATTCTGCTGTTTATACTTATCCTTTTAACATTCTACTGTACTTCATTTGCTTCCAGTGTAAGTTGTGAGATGATGCAGTGCAATGCTGAATAACATATAATCAGTCTTGAATAGTACTAATTGTCTGAAGCATCTCACTTATGCTCACATGCGGTTGCTTGTATCCGGCAGCGCGTCCACTCCTTACGAGTCCTCGCAGCCTCTCTGCTGTGCGGGTCACTCCTCTGAGGACCATGAAGAGCTCCCCTGACCTTATTCCCACTGGTGAGAGCATCTGTTATTTCCCACACTCCACAAACACAGTTTATCTCTAAAGTCAAACTCACTAAAGCTTGTTGAGTGACACACAGTCCTGATCCGATGTTAGATATAATGAACAAGCCTGTTTCAACAGTCATTTTATCTCGTCCTCTTATTTGTTTGTCTTTTACTGTTTCTTCTGTGTCACTGCCCCTCAGAGTTGGATCCCACTCGTGTGTGTAAGGGGAAGGGTGCTGTAACCCTGAGAGCCACACTAGTCCACATCGACGATGAAGACTGTATCCCCCAAGAGTCAGCCACAAACCCAGCCAAGTGTGAGTTAGAAGGCGTTTCCGTCCGTGTTTTATCTCTTTTTTCTAAATGATGTGCATAATAAAGTGCCTGCTGCACAGTGTTGTGTTCAGTGGTTCTGTTTCACTTACATATATTTGTGTGTATAATTGATATCAGTAATTAATTTGATCAATAATAAAACTTACAGTCAATAATTTGGTCCATTGAATTCGTCTCTCAGCACCCAATTTAAAAGTGCCCAAGTGTTTTGATAGGAAACACACTCAGCAACGTTTGATGGGTGGCTTGGTTGCTCGGCAGCGCAAATAACTTTCGATGAGAGCTCATATTTACCGGGGTCTGTCACAGAAAGCTTTTGTCTAGAACTCCCACACTGGGTGCTGGGACCGCCGCATGGAGTTATTGGTGATCATAGCGTTAGAGCTATGCTGGCTCGCTGCCAGGACATGGGGGAGATGCTTTAATTATTGTGCCAGAATAAAAAGGCCAGTGAAACAAACACTTCTTATAGTGGAGTCAATGGTCTCCTTGTTCTGATGACAGAGTTCACAGATTGTGAGAGAATCGTTGTTCCCAGCCACGGGAAATTAGCATCTCTGTGGATGAAGACCTTTTCAGGGAAGTAGTCCATACTGGCAGACGGGACTGGCGATTCGTTTTAATTGAGGATTAACAGTTCTGTTCTGGGGTAGTTTTGTGGTTAGCATTGAAAACAAACAGGTTTACTGCCAAGTGGAGGCAGCAGTGTTTCATGTTTATGCCTTGTTAAGTGTAAAGAGGCTCTGGGGAGATTTATGGACCCTTTTAGACTCCAAGCTGTTTGGACTGGTTACAGGTGGGTGGCTTGAGGCAGTCAACGGAGATGCCACAGAAACCAATTTGGCAGAGGAAGAGGTAAAAGGCATCGGAACTGATTTAAATTCAGCGCAGTACAATAAGGCTCCAAAACAGGTAAGTCACTCTGTCAAAACATTGTTCTTTTTAGCTGAGCCGTTTCTATACAGATGTCACTTGGGTAAGAGTACCAAACAAGATTTAATGTCAAATAATTATAAGGAAATTACTAGTTATTTTATAAATGTTATCATTGTACTCAGTATATTTTATTCTTTGCACATTCACTTGGCTACATAAATGTTAGAATAAGTTATATTCTGTGTTTTGTGTGGTTTATTTCTTTTTAAGTTGAATCAAAGTACATTTAAGTTATTGAATAAAAGCAATATTTTGTCTTTTGTCTGTTTTGTCTGTGTTCTGTAAAATTCAACTGGACATAAAAAAACAACAACACAGGAACAGTGTGGAATGTATAGATGTGGTTGTCTACACTCCCCTGATGTTGTAACATTCTATTCAGGTTGAGTGTCCTGCAAGCTTGGATCAGTCTCACCTCTCCTCCAGCTCAGGTCCTCCGAGTGCTCTCATATCATCAGTCAGGGGGTCTTCCTCATACCCACCCACTAGCAGCATAAACCCAACCATCGTCCTGCTGCAGCACAGCAGAGGTAAAGGCCAATCTACTCAAAATATACATCTATCAGATGTTAGAGATCTGTTGAAAGAAGCATAACACAAAGTTTAATGTCAGAATTTATTGTGATATTTGATATGCATATTGGTGTTAAATTGTAATTCTGGTGTCCAGTATTCTGATGTTTTTATTAATTATATGGTAGCTAATAATAAGAGTAGATATACTGTAAAATTATGCAAATAGCGCATTGAATCAATATTAAATGAATACAGAATTGCAGCTTTGAGTGCTGTGCCATTTAGTATCAGTATCAAATAGTCAGAAACTCACATTTCAAGTAGGTAACTGTTTGCCTCACATGTCAGTGTGAAAGACTTACAAGGCATATTAAAGACCAAACGGTTAATCAAACCAATAGGAGTCTGGTGCTAAGCTCCAGGGGCCAGATTCACGAAAGCTTTCTTAAGAAAAAACTTCTTAAGAAGGCATAAGAAGGTTCATAAGACAATCACTTAGAAGTTTGTAAGAATGTTCTTAAATGCAATTCTTGAATAAAAACTTTGAGAAGTTCTCAAATATTCTCTTAAGGAAATCTATTATTATTTTTAATTAAACTTAATTAAGTTTTCTTTTGTTGGCTAACTTGCATTTTACCATGTACCATAAACGATGCGAGATACATTTTGAATTTGTATTAGCTGTTATTTCCGTTATTTCATTTAATCCAATCAGAGGACAGCAAAATGGAGGAAAAATTTTAGCAAACAAGAACTAGAGGTAATGGTGGAAGAAACAGGGAAAAAAGTCCTCACTGGAAAATATGATAATTGTAGGCTGACGGACAAGGATGGGCAGGAGTAGAAGAGGCGGTGTCCGTGATAAATTTAGATGCTGACCTTGTTAACTCTTACAGCCAAGTATGACAAATGACAAGTGTGAGGCTATTGTAAGGTTAAGAAAACATTAAACAACATAATATTTTCAAGAATAACTCTTAAGTAGTTAGTTGAAGAATGATCATTTCTTTTTTCTTAAGAATGATGTTAAGAAATAACACACTTTTAAGATTTTTTTTCTTAAGACACTTTCGTGAATCCAGGTTGGTCTGTATTAGTTGTGGTTTCTCATAGTTCACTCTGAGTGTGACAGTGTGCAGTGTTGGTTTGCAGACGCTGCAGCGGAGCAGAGCAGAGTGTGTGATCAGAGCTCCACTCAGAACCAGCTCAGGCCACAACCTGAAGGCCCTAACAGCCCCTCCGGCCAGATGGAGGGCAAGCGAATGAGGATGACCATGCACTCACCGTGCCCTGCTCCACCGGAGAAGCCTAGAGTCCCTGTACGGGTAAGTGAGAAGAGGTCTTTTGCTTCAATAGGGATGAATTTTCAGTTCAGGTTTATCAGGCCTTTTGAAGTTGTCATAGGTGTGAAGTGTTTCTCATAACACACTGGATTTGTTTGTTTGCTTTTTTCCTCAGTAGCACTTTTTATCGATACATGCTAGACGGCCAGGCTTACATGTACACTACCCTTCATAAATTTGGAATATTTTTTACATCATTCAAAATTGATAGTCACAAAGGTCATCAAAATGTATTCATTGTTTTGGGGGCATCAAGCAGTCATTAAATAACAAATAAAATAATTTAATTATTTGTTTAATTAATTGATTTAAATGGTTATAGAATTCTGTAATTATCTGTTTATAGTATAGAAAGGCATTCTGAATGTTAAGGGAAAATTCCACCCATTTTTCAAACTTTCTATATAATTGAATGGTTGGGATAAAAACAAGTAATTCAGAGTGGTTTGATGTGAAATGGTTGATTGTAGAGTAACTTGCTGACTCGGATTTCTTTACAGTGGTGGTGATAGGAACCAGGTTTCAACATAAATATAGCAATTTTATTTACTATCCTAAACCTAAACCACCAGTGAACTTTTATGTGTCTTTTTTTGAGTTTTTATGAGTTTTATATATGTAATGTTAATGGTAAAATAGTGGAAAATTTTAAAAATAAATTTTCTTTGGGGACTGTTTTACCTCATGGATACTTCATGTATCTTTACAAAACAAATGTGCTTTAAGAATGATGTTTTAGGTCAAAATTTAATCTCAAAACTATTGTAAAATAGTGTCACGGACACTTTAGGCAGCTTATTCATAACCATTTCTTGTAAGAGCTCTGAGAGAGTTTTTAGTGGTGGATGCATGCTGCCTTTCACCACCACTGGGAACAAGTCTGGCTGGGTAAGTTTCTCTAGACCATTTCACATCAAACCACTCTAAATTACTTTGTTTACTTCTTAACCATATAATTATGCAGAATTCTTGAAAATGAATGGAATTACCTTTTAATTTTATTATCATTTTATTAGATATTTTATCAGAACCTTGATTTATTTACTGTGCTACTACTTCGTGGTCATATTTTTGTATTGCAAAAATGATTTGAAGCTGTATTGATTCCGATTTTTAAGCGATAGTAGACCTGCTGTGGTGATTACCTTCATACGCTTAGTGTCCAGTTCAGGTTGTAACCTTGATACCACCAGGTGTATGCGTGACCCTCATTGCATAATGTTTTACAGAACACAGAGAAGTCCAAGGACTGGTACAAAAACATGTTCAAACAAATCCACAGAGTCCCAGGTAAACAGCTCTTCCCATGACCATGACTGCAGCTTTTTTTATGTACCGTTGTGTATTGAGTGAGATCAGACTTGTGCTGCATCTGTTTCTTTGTGTGCATTCATGCTGTTCAGTGTATGTTCTGTCTGTCATCCACCTTATTCAGAGCCTGTTGAGGAAAATCCATACCGTCCCACCTACATATTCCCTGAGAGCAATGACAGGCCACTGAAAACCAGAGGTACCATTAGTTAAAGTCAGCCTCATCTGCTCATTTTAAAACTCTCCTTCACATGCAGCTTGGTCAGAGCTCACTGCTTTCTAGTTTCAGCCACAGTGCGACTTTTTCCGTTCTGTTGTCTTCTGTTGCATGTGTTCCAGCACAGAAGTGAAAAGAGCATTTCTCAGGATATTCTAAACCTGCTAGTTCTGATTAGTTTCGGGCAATATCAGTAATGATTCATTGCCATTCACTCAACTTGTACTGGTGGCTTAATTTAAGCAGCCTGTCCTCCTGCCAGTGAATTTGTCAGAGCAAATCTATACTTATCAGCAACATAAACATTGCCTATTGTATTATTTAATGTTTTCTTGCTTTACATTGTACCATAGTAATGCTTAACACTGTCAGCACTCTGTCCTGAAAAGTCACTGAAATTTGCCACAGAAAAAAATTGGCATTATTGCTCTTGCTAGGCAGAAGGAGGCTAGATGGCGCTGTTGACTTTAAAGTTTGTCTAGTCTGTAGGTCTGAAGTTTTGCCTGGCTCCTCTGTGCGGACACAGCCTTTCAAGTCTGATCAAAAACGGATGCTGTATATGGAATCCATTGTGAATAATGCCCACTCCTGTCAATCAAATGACATTTCAAGCATCGATCAAAACATGAGTCTGTCAAGTTTTAATTACTCAAGACTTCCAAGGAGACTACACTGTATTTAAAAGGCATTCATTGATTATTGCTTCCATTCTTAGAGCTCTAATGCACATGAAGGGCTTTAGATGGCTCTGCTTTTAGAGAAGCACTCTGTTAAATTATTGAAACAGTCAGAACAGACCTAATGGATTCAAAATAACTGTTGCACTCCAAACAAAGTAAAGTAAGTGAACTGAATGTGTGTCTGAAATGGCATGCAGTGGTAGAGTATGCACTGGTCTGCATTCCTCTGGTGCAGATTTATGAAGTGTACGCGTCTTGTTTAACTTTCCTAAAAATTTCTCCCATCTTCGCAGCCTTTAAAGGGCTCATATTATGCCAAACAGAATGCTTTGCTTATATTAAATGAAATCATTTCATGTTATGTGTTAGTAGTGTTAGAGTTTAGAAAAAGAGAATTAACTCTCCAGGTTGTACAGTCTGTACTTTGAAACTAAGCTGCAAAAAATGGCCTGTTTTGAATTCATTGTTTTTGTAGTGTCATGAAATCCATCACACTTCCGTACATCTTTCTATTCAGTCTACAGCAGTTTAGCCTTGCTCTTTTACAATGAAGTTGCAAGGAATGTTTCAGGAGTGCCTGGACTGCTTTTTGAATAAAATACAGTACAGGGCAGCCAATCACAACAGAGCTCATTTACATATACCATATACAGTAACAAAACAGCCAGTTAAAGTCTACAGAATAAAGAGAGGTTGGAAAAATGAAAAATGAGTGAATTTAGATTTTTCTGGTTTTGGTAAATAAGCCTATGAAAATGTCCACATTTAAAAATATATACGACATGAGCCTTTTAAACCAAATAGGGCAAAAGTGCCCACAGCACTTTCGTATTAACATTAAGGCAAGGCAGTGCTTGTTGCAGACCATCACTGCTGCAGGAGTGCCATCTGCTGGCTGGACTGGACTTGAAATACAAGAGCTGCGTCCTGTAGGTGCTGATCAGCTGATAATGACTGCTACATGCCATGCTAATCCATGCAGTTTCCACCTACTGTAAATTAGGTGCACTGAATGTTTCACTGTACTTAGAATACTGCATACGATTAAGCTTTAGTGGGTGTGTGAGTTGTCTCTTCCAGGCCTGTTAACAAATAATTGTGATACATGATATCTTTTTGTGGCGTTAATTTTTTGTAATCGCATAAATGAACAATAATCAATACCTTTCTCAGTGTTTCTATTAAAATCACCACTGCTAATCAGCAGATAAATGAATAATAGAAAGGAACTGTAGGCAGTGATTCTTATTGATCTTTGTCTCTTTTTCAGATGAAAGCCCTTCACATGGTGTGGATGGTGAGTGTGTTGTGTCTACTTGTGTTATGTAAAATAGCCCAAAGGATGACACATGCAGTCTGGATGGCAGGCTGATGGCCACAGCGGAGAAAGTCATTGCTTAAAGGGCCCATGTCTGTTTTGAATTTTATTTTTTTGTAATGTCACAAAAATGAACACATTTACATTTATTCACCTATTCAGCTTATAGGTTAGCCCGACCTGTTCATGTTAACATCAAAAGGAATGTTTCAACCTGTATTGCTTTTTGAATGAGACACATACACTCTCAGAAAAAAGGTAAAACTGTCACTGGGGCAATACCCTCAAGGATACATCTCAGAACCTTTAGTTAAGAAACATAACTGTACCATAAGTTGTATTGACTCCAAACACCCCGTCTCGTCTCCAGGCTTTTTATTTTATTTTTCTGTTTTAAAAAATTAGGCTATGAAAAGGTACAAATATGTACTTTTCACCTGGGAAAACTTATTTAAGGAACACAGTTGGACCTTAAAACCACTGTTGTACCTTTGAGGTACATTTACATTGTTTGTACTTTGATAAAAAAAATATATACCTACACAGCACATTTATTTCTAACAGTGTATAGGGCAGCCAGTCAGAACATACATTATATGCATATATCACTTGTAAAGGTACAGTAACAAAAATGACCAATCCTTAGGGATAAACAGAGGTTGGAAAATAGTTATGTAAAAATAAATTTTGAATGTTATTACTACATTAACCCATACACTTGTCTTTATACATTATACACTTGGGGAGAGCCCAAGGGAAAAAAATAAAATGCAAAAAATATAGGGGCCCTTTAATCATGTCACTGTCATCTGGTGATCTAGACCTAATGTCTTTTTACATGAATAAATGAAGCCTTAAAGCTTTTAATTTCTTTACCAAGTCTTTGAGTTTGTGTATCTGGTTCGTTGTGGATTGAGGTTATGTCCCTCAGTTGTTTATTAAAGTTAAGTGTTTTGTTGTGTTGCTTATTTGTTGAGTGTGAGACCTTTGTTTATTGTGTCTTGTTTTCCAGGGCGAAGTGTTCCACGGTCTAAAAGTGCAGTGGACATGGGCACTTCCCAAGCAGGCCGAAGGGTCCCTGTGCCAACCCGAACGTCTTCCCTGCGGCCAGAGAGGTTTGTCCTTCTAGAGCAAGACCTAGTTTAAAATTCCTCAGTTTTCTCTTGTGGAGAAAATTAAATTTTATACTACCACTCTGGTGTGCATAACTTATTGATAAAGATAACAACAGCACCTTTCAAAAGCAAATCAAAGTAGAACCATGAACAGACATTTAAAGTATTCATACAAGCCTTGATGAAGCCATTACACACACAAGAAGCCTTCCATTCTTCATTTGCATGATGTGAAAGTAGCTGTTTTACACTATTAAGCTCTGTTCTCAGAGAAATCAGAGCTATGAAGCCATAAGCCTCAGTGAGGAGGATGCTCAACCAGAACTTGCCCTTGTTGGTTGCCATGGCAACTCTCCTCCTCACACAGGATTGGCTCTCTCTTCTGTGCTTCCCTGCAGGAATGAGTGGGAGCCCCCTGACAAGAAAGTAGACACCAGGAAGTACCGGGCCGAGCCCAGGAGCATATTCGACTACGAGCCGGGGAAGTCTTCCGTCCTGAGGGTGGAGAGACCGGTACGATGCTTCTGTGTCCGTGCATGTCTTACGTGTGCTCGACCTGGTGGGGGAGTGTGTGTGCATGCCGTGTGACGCTATGAGAGCTGATGTTTTTGCCTGCTTCGCTTACAAGGGCAGCGCACACGGCCGCGTCCACACAGGCTGAGGCCGTTCCCCGGTCCTATCAATAATCTTGTTTGAATGACTCACGACCTTGTCAGCTACAGGGATGTGGTTTATGCTTTGGTAGCCATCTCTAAAAGCCTTAACCCCTTGAACTCTAGGCTTGTTATGAATCTTGTTCAGTAACGACCATGAATTATTCAGTAACCACTACGGCCACTAGGGCTGCACAAAATCGTTGTAATCTCAGTATCAGCCTTTACAGTATTGATACTGTAGAGGCCTGCAATATGTAAGTTAGCCTAGCCATTATCAAAAGTATTTATTAATTGCAGTGAGAATCCTGACCAGTCACAGTGCTTTTGAGGAATCAAGGCACTCACATGATTATTTAGGTAAAATACTACAAGGCAGGTTTTAACCATGTTACATAGAGTGTTCAGAATTTATATTTTTATTATTATTGCAATACAAAATTTTGTTCTTATCATGTAACCTTGAATTGTAGCCACAAAAGTGAGAAATGGAAGTCTGGACTTTTCTACAGGTCCATTAGAGTTGAAGGGGTTACTTGCCTCCAGTGGGTTACATGAACAAGTCAAATAAGATTCATACATCTTTATTTTTCAGGTGTTTTTGTTCAGATCTGCACAAACCACTGTGGCTTTTCCCAACAAACCTCATTCTGTGTTTAAGAAAGGATTCTGCAGACGTAAAAATGACCCTTTATTCAGTGCTGAGGGAAATCATGAATAAATAATGCAGAGGAGGCGTACTAGGGGAGTCAGCTTTCTGTGAAAACGAGCACCTCCCTCCCTGAGCTTGCCAGGGCTTTTGTGCGTGTTTTTAGGCTGTTCTTTCTGCCATTCAGGCCTTTGCAAGCATGACTCAGAGTGCGAATGGATGTTATTATGTAATACCTCTGATGACATAGAGCTGCAATAAGAGTTTCTTTCTGGAGACTGTACAACACAAGTCTTACAAAACAGCTCTGAGTCTCTTCATTCACAGTGCTCACATTAGAGGCAGAGAAAGAGCCTTTGAGGTTCTTTAGTACCTAATTATCAGGAAGGTAATTATAATGGCCTCTGGTCAGCTCCTATCTAGGGCAAAACACAATCTTTTCTGTTTTCTTTAATAATGTAGCTCTGCAGAACAGCGCAGAAAAGTGTTGCGCTAAAAGTGCCATTAAACAGTGTATTTTAATCAAAGAATGCAGATATATGCTTAGTACTTATATCTTTCTAATTGCTTACATAGTGTAAACTCCATGAAGAGTTTTCAAAGGGTCGCTTTCCGTCACTCCTGTATTGTCTAAAGAAGCAGTTCATTTCCTGTTTCCTGTTCTCATGGCTGCTGACAGAAGCCAGACATTCAAACATGAAGTTATCAAGCAGAAACCTAATTCAGTTTAGCATTAGCTTTGTTAGCCTCATCTTCTTAGAAACCTTCTGCCTGGCGTGATATGGAAAGATCCCAGAAATAGAATCTTTCACAAGTGTCTCATTTAGAATGCATCATTCAGTCTCATGATCTTTGTATTTCTGAACTGTCCTCTTTCTCTTTCTCTTTCTTTGTCCTCCATTCCTCGTGGCCATGCCTTTGTAAACTCAGGACGTAAGCCCCGAAGATGTAGATTTAGAGAATGAACCATGGTATAGATTCTTTTCAGAGATGGAGTTTGGCAAAGCGGTAAGTTGTCCAAGTCAAAGTGACCTATACTTGAGAAAATGCATGTCATACCTTTTTAATTTGGCACCCTAAACATCCCTGCGTCTGCCTGGGAGGACAGCCTCTGCCTCTACCTCTATTTCAGCTTCACCCCATCAACAAAATTCCTCATTTCATCAGCCCTGTCTCGTCCATGTTGCCTGATGTTATCTCTCACTCTCAAGGCTGAGACATTTTTGTACAGTTTGTGCAATTAGGAGGTGTGGTTTTATCAAGAATGAAAATTTTTAGGGTGAAGGTTTAGTAAAAAATGCCTGGGAATAGTGGAAATACCTATTAGTGATCTTTGGAAATTCTGTTCAGCTCTATGATAAAAATGTCTGTTGTTAAAAACTGAGAACACCACCTCCACCTTCGTTTTCATACAAACATCTAAACAAGGGTCCTCAAACTCCAGTCCTGGAAGGCCTCGTTGGTTGGCTCAGATATGTTAGAGCAGGGAAAACCCTGCAGAGTTTGGTGTTTAATCTGCTGTAACACAGCCCAAATTAACTTTTAAAGGAGTTGGTAATTAGCTGGTAAGTTGAATCACATGTGCTAAATCAGGGAGCACACTGTGGCTTTTCAGGATTTCAGTTTCAGACTGTACCCTCTCTCTTTTTTACTTTCCCTCTCCCCTCCATTTCACTGTCTTGTCTAGTCATATTTGGCATCACATTACAGATTTCATTCTTCTATGTATTTTAAAATGTAAAGCAGTTTTCTATTTCTGCAAACTCTCTAGAGCAGTTTTGTTCTCTGATGTGACGTGAGAACATCCGCGTGAAGGTTGGAAACAAGAGAACCATGTGTCTGGAATCTTTACCTTTACAGTTGTGTTGGATTTGGATCTGTGTGCTATTCTCTATTTAATAGCACTGTAATGTAATCATTAGTTTCTAGAATGCACTGTTAACTTTCATCTGTCCTTGAAGGCAGATGCAGGTAAACTTTCAGGCCCACTAAAAGCATGTTTGGCATTTGAAGTCAGTGCATATGATGCAGGAGGAACGGCTGTCACTATGCAATCAGTGGCAGGGTGCCTGCGCAGTGTTGTCAGCAACTCAGCACCTGTGAGTAAATAGCAAACTGATTTGCACTTCTGCTCAAGGACACAGTACCCCCCAAACTGATCAGGCCAGTGCAATTTTTGCAAAAGAAGCTTCTATTTACACACAGAGGAAAAACACTGAAGGAAAAACATTTTTGCATTATGTTTTTATAGTGTTGCTCAGAAATGTCTTAAAGTGAGAGTTTGGCAAAAAATCTAATGCCCCAAATGTAGTGACAGATATTTTAATGTCAGGTGACTCCTTGCTTAGGGGAAAGGGCCTTGTTTGTATGTAGTGTGAATGTGTTTGTGTATAGAGAAGGGCTTATTTGAGGCTACTGTAGACTGACCCTGAGTACTGTAAACCCCCCCTTCTCCGCCCTGCCATGGTGTGCAACCTGAGGCCACTCGTCATGTTTATCATCATCTGGTATGCCACCTCCATTATAGATGGAGGCTCTTTTTTTTTCTTTTTTTAGATCTCAATGACAGATGACAGAGGGAAGACATGGTCTTCTGTCAAAGCAGCAGTTTATTTTATAGAGAAGTGTAGAAAAAGAAAAAAGTGACATTATTTGGTGTCTGAAGTACTTCTGCTAATGTGGTAATTAGTAAGGGGCTTATTTAAGACTTCTATGATGATATCAAAATCAGAACACTATTGTTATATAATTGCTTTTGAACAATTGTTGCCATTGGACACATTTAGATTTTACCTATTTTTTTACCTAATTGATACTTGATGATGCATTTATTGTATTATGGAAGAGCAGAATGTTGAGGTGTCTCTGGGTTATTGTGCTAAAATGTGTGCATTTTCATTTTACTGCATTTGTAACCCTATCGAAATAAATGTTTTGTTTCTCTGTAATGCTAATCCAGATAGTCCCAACTTCTTCATTTTATAAGCGTTTATGCATCTGCAACAGTACCAGCATTGGCAGATATGTACATGAATCATATAGGATGTCAGCGTCAGCCCAAAATTCCCGTATTGATGCATCCCTAAATAGAAGCACATTTGTCTACACAAAAGGTGTGGATGAAATTGAGGCTTCAGAGGTGGTTGATACTACTGTACATAGCTATGCAGTGTACTACATTATATCAGTGTGTGTCAGAAACCACACAAGCAGCTCTAATTGAGATTGACAGTTTGGGGCATTTAATTTATGAATCAGGCATGCACAGTGCTGTAAGACTCTGTAATGTGTGAGGTACAATAGTCTTATAGCTTCAGTGCAAATTTCAGATGCAAACTTCAGATGCCAATCATGGCTTGCATGGGATGAATGGCTGAATGATGCCTTGAGCAACTGGACGGAACATTTTCTTCTCATATGCTCAGATAGTTGGTATTTAACTCCGCTTTGATGTCAGTAAGTAGTCATGAGTAATTGCAGGCCTGAGTCAGTGTCCAGCCTTCAGTACGATGTCAGAATCCCGAGGGCAGTGTCTCATTCTTCCCCACAGCATGTGCTATGGTGGGAGCTTGTGAAGTTTTCCCTGCAGCGCACACAGTCAGTGACATCATTAGCAAGTCTATACCAAATTAGTCCCACATTACAAGGGTTAGAGTCAGGCTTTTTTAAGGTATCGTACAACGATATGACAAAAGGAGGCACTTCGGCAGCTGTATAATTTCATCACAAATTCTTTTCAGTAACAGTTTTGTACAAATGAATTAATCCAGACCAATTAGGTTGTGTCTTCTGATCCTGTCCCTGCACTTCCCATTTTAGTGTTTGCTCTGCTCTAACACACCCATTTTAAACTTAAGAGGGGGTTACTAATGGGCAGGGAAATCTACTACAATGTACAGGACCACAAATAGAACTGCTGCCCCAAACAAAGTTTTATGTTAGATGAAAGCTGAGTACAGAGCAGTTCATTAGAACATGATTGTAGAACAAATCGCAAATGACTTTCTGACACAAGCACATACGTTAACCAGCGTTCTGGTCAGTTCAAACAAATGCGACAGATTTTTAATGTTCGAAGATGCGTTGCTTAGGAAGTAGCCCTTGTATATGCATGTGGAGGAGGGGCTTATTTAAGAGTTCTATGAACTGACCCTTACTGTAAACCCCCCCACCCACATAGCGTGCAACCTGAGGCTACTCGTCATGTTTACCATCATCTGGTATGCCACCTTTATTACGTATGCGGCCTGTTTTTCCCTTCCTGTTGCTTGTTTACATCTGTTTTAAATCACACTGACAGCAGCCAGAGGGAAGGTACAGTCTTCTGGGAGTAACACCTTATTTCATTGAGAAGAAAAGAAAAAGCAAAATGTGTGATTTTAAGTGCCACGTTTCAGAGCGAGAGCCTTGGCTCCTGTTTGTGTGTGAGGCTGCAGCGTAGCACTCTGACTTACATGCTATTTATACAGCAGAAAAGTAGTAAATTTTGTTGAGTCATCTCCAACACCTGTTAGGAAACTAGCACATGAAAACAGGCAAACATTGTTAACACAATGTTCCGTTGACTCGCTTTGATAGTCAGAGCAAAGGAATTTATCTCCCAGAAGATGTTGAGACAGTGTCCGATAGAGACTAATCTTCCATAAGGACATATTACATATGAAAAACATTTTCCTAAGTAATACTTGATGTCATCAACTTACAATAGCAGTTGGAGACAAAATAAGGCCAAAGTTCAATATATGTTTATTAGATTCTCAGTTTCTTCTTTCTTTTCTTTAAAAAAGACTTTTAAAGGTAAGATGTCAGTTTATAAAGTTGGTGAGAATAGAAATGATTGTCCCAGCTAGGGTTGTAATGCTCGTAGTCATGAAGATGGATCTTTAGGCTAAAAAGAAAGGAGCAGCTATGTAGGCCATGGCTGGGCATGAAAAGCTGCTGAACTATGCTTCAGTTGATTAGCACACCACTGTGCCATTCAACAAAGTATTCAGCGTGAGCTGTCAGTTGATCTTCTTAGACATTACAATTTTGGTTAGTAAAAAAACCCTAAATGATTGTTCACCAGCTCAAAATACTTGTTAATCTGGATCCGTCTTTTTTAACCGACTATGGCAACAGTAATTTCCCTGTTTAGTGCTGTTGTTGCCAGCTGCATCATCCACAGTTGCATGGAGAAGGAGAGGAATATGAGAAACACTGTTTGTGCTGCTTGGCTGGTAGCAGCAGGCTGTGGTGAAAGCTCCAGAGAGAATGGCATTGGGCCTTGCCCATACTTACTTTAGCCAGTGTTAGGTCACTGCTGGCAGCACGGTCAGTCTTTGGCTTATGCAATAAAGGAGATATTATATGTTTCCTAGCAGACTTCAATGTTTATCAGGGAGTAACATTCTGTTCTTATCACTTTAAATCCTAATATAGAGGGTGGATGATGTACTCCCATCTTAGCCTCCAGACATGTGAAATGTTGGTATTTTAAGTGATGGTTGAGTGGTTTAAATCTCAAAGGCTGCATTTTTCCTTTCATTGATAAAATTGCAATTGATAGTTAGGTCATTGGAGCTACATTTTTGGGTAACTTTTATTATAAACCTGCAACTTAGAAACTCTCATTTTAACTGTGGCTAGCTAAGAATGAAGTAAGGAATTCAGTCTGATTACCTGCTCGACTTTACACTTGAAGATAGAAGACATTTTTCCTGTAGTTTTATACAGCATTCAACCGTTGTCATATTGCCAAATTGCCACCACTTGTCATATTAATCATTTTTATTATTTTATATACAACAACTGTATAATATTTAAATATTTTAAACTAGACAGAAGTTGTTTCAATTATTTATTCAGTATTTGATCAAAAAGAAGCTATTAAATGATAAATAATTGTACCCTAATGTATTACGATTATCTTACTATCTATTTACATTTTTGTTTGTGTGTGCTTTGAGATTTGACCACTGATTTTAAAATAAGATGCATTCTGGATGTTTGTTTTCGTAGCTAATTATTTGAAACCTGTGGAGTTGCTCAGGACTCGCATATTAGAATAATTGAATACATCTGCAGAGAAAATTAGTTTTATATTATTGAAAACATTGATTTCAAACTTTTGAGCAGTAGTTCTTGGCCAGCAGCAATGGCTGTAGATACAGAGGAGTGAAAGTGGGTTTATATTTACCATTATTACAGCAGACGGGATTATGTAACGAGTGTGGCTTTCACTTTCTTGCTGTTTCCCCTCAATCAGTCACCATTATCACTGTGTTTGTGCTATCTCGGTATCTAGGTCTAGATGTGTGCTGCTTCAGATAAGGCCCTCACGCGTGCTTCCTGTTTGTGAATTTGCTGCACCAGTGCCAGGCTCAATTAACCGCTCAGGCCCAAAGCCCTACAAACGCACGCTGCCTTCTCCTTCACAAGTTCCACAACAGGCAGACAGGATGGGAACAGAAGAGCCATTTTCCACTGATAAAAGTAGCTTCATGTGTCAGTTACCCTTGAAGAATGAAGCTTCTGGAACATGAGAGTTTATAAATAGAAGAGTCTTTAGACCTGCCAGATTGAAATTCTAATACAAAGCTTGACATTCATGTCCAAAGGTTATTTGTGATCCTTTTTTTCCCCCTAGCAACCAATGGGACATGTTGTGGTCAGGAGCATAGGGCCCATCTCTTTATCCGTTGGCTCGGGGGGAGTGGGCACACGGGCCACTTTCCTCAAAAGGGACGGTAGCGGGCCGTGATTGTGCAATCTTATTTGCAAACAACACTTGTGCTTTTATTCTGAGGTGCTCTGTTGGTGCATGTTATTTTTGTACTCTGTGACGTCCACTTGGGAAAAAGCAACAGAAACAGTGACCTAAAATTAGCCGACCCTAAACCATTCAAAGCACAGCAGCCCTCTACTCTTCCGTTCGGAGTTGCTGCCTGGTAATAACAGCCGCTCTCCTTATTGGCTCGGTGCATGAGCCGCTAAAGCACGACCAAATGAAAACTTCCTCTCACATACTATTAATGTCACCTCTGTGCGTATGTGCAGGATGGCGGATATGGGTGTACGCAATGCATGCTATTCTGAAAATGCGTGTGTGTGTGTGTGTG